>WNGS01047169.1:0-12813 GCA_020271785.1 Procambarus virginalis | reverse complement strand
TATTCCTATTGCTGCCCTCTCTAAGATCTCAAGAGTCCTCTCGTGCCCCCCTCGCTGGGCTTGGCTCTATATCTCTCTCTCTCTATCTCTCTCTCTCTCTCTCTCTAATATATATATATATATATATATATATTATATATATATATATATATATATAATATATATATATATATAAGTATATGACTATATGAATATGTATATGACCAAAATACTTTATGTCATCTGGTGTTATCAATCCTTATATGTAGTCATGTAGAATGACGCCATCTGCCGTGAGTATTATCTCAAAATTCTAATGAATTTTTACTAGCCATGTTACTGCTTATCCAACTCTGTTTCTTCTCTCTATTCTAATCACTTTGAAGCCTCTTGGAAAAACTGCATAACTCATGATTTTTGTGTCATGTTCTGTAATCAAATGATGTGCAATTTATGTATTAATCCTGTCCCTTGAGTTCCTCTATTAGATTCATATAACGTCAGCATTCATGTACAATTGTACAATATTCATATGCAGTTCATAGCTATAGGGGAGTTGTGTTCCAGTGGAGAATAGTGAGAACCATTGAACTCCGGTTCAATGATATGAACCGGAGTTTGGAGTCAAGAGAAAGAACGTGAACCTTGCAGTCATTATTGTCTATTGTGTTGCATGGTTATTTTTTTTTTAAATGCGGAAACAGGGATGAGTTTGTGGTGTTCATATATCATTTTGTTTGTTGTACTGGACCTGATTGCAAGATTGTGTTGCAGTTTTCCCTGTAGCTGACATTTTCATTACCTTTATACTTATTATTTTTATTATCGTCTTCCAACGTGTCTCGATTTAGGTATTTTCTTCTTATATACGGTAATTCCTCATTGTTGTCTTGCCAGCCAGTGTGGCGCCTACTGGGCTCTGCAGCCTGGTGGACCAAGCTCTCACAAGTCGAGCCTGGCCTCGGGTTGGGCTTGGGGAGTAGAAGAACTCCCAGAACCCCATCAACCAGGTATCAACCAGGACTATTCAATAAAACTTTGATAGGTACCAAGCAGAGCAGGTGCTACCCTTCTTGGACCCTCAATATCGTACCGTGTTATTCAAGATCCTCTACCGACCTGTCCTCTCACAGATTACGGCTGAATTGGCCGTTTGCCCGTCTGGCCGAATATGGACGTAATTTGAAATGAAAACAATTTAAAATAAATTTTGGATTTTTTTTCCAAAATAGTAAGTTAAGGGTCCTCTGGTAGGCTAGGTGGGCAGGAAATTTTCCTTAAGCTTCAAAACGTCATGAAAAATTTTAATTGAAAGTTTCCTCTCCTAACCTTTCCGAGTAAGCCAGAGGACCCAAACAGAAAACGGACAGTACATCACTTTCGTGAGCCGATTTCAATTAAAATTACGTCCATTTTTGGCCATAGCGCGCATACGAGCGAAAAGCGACTTTATTTTTAAAGAGGGCGGTTTGCTCCTATTTACTGCTAGCTGAACAGGTGCATCAGGAGTGAATGAAACTCTGCCCATTTTTTTCCGTCTCCGCTGGGGATCGAACCCGAACCCTTAGGACTACGAACCCCGAACGCTGTCCACTCAGTCGTCAGGCTCACGCAGCCTTGCATCGACTACTTCTCTCTCTCGATTAATTTGCTCACCATCTCCGCAATTCCTTTAGTTACCTCCACTTCCCTCCTCTCATTATGCTTCCTTCCACGTATGTCCTTGTCTCATCTCCGGTGTGACTTTCTCTTCCTCTAATTCGTCGACTCTCTCTCTCTCTCTCTCTCTCTCCTCTCTCTCTCTCTCTCTCTCTCTCTCTCTCTCTCTCCCTCTCTCTCTCTCGTCTCTCTCTCTCTCTCTCTCTCTCTCTCAGTTTCGTTAATGATAACAGGAGCCGCCTGTATTCTGGACCTGGCGCTCTGTCGCTCCCGTATGCGTCAGCTCCTGCATCCTCCCTGATACCCCTTAATTATTTCCGGGTAATTCTCTCTTTTTCTTGTCCTATCCTCGCACTTATTACGTTTTTTTTTTCGTTTCTAGCTCTTTTATCCTTGTCTTTAGTTGGCTTACTTCCTCCGTGACTCCTTCACTAAAGTGTTTTTTCTCTTTTTTCGCTGCTTATTCTGTTCCTTGCCACACTTCCCTATTGTGCTGCTCCAAAGCTATCCTCTTTACCTCTGTTTTATCCGTGTTTTATCCGTGTTTTATCGCTTATTCTTCCTGGTATGTCCATTTTCTTCATTATTCCTCCTGTTCTTCCCCTTCTTCGGAAGCATGGTTGTCATTTCCCAAATCTTTCTTTTTAATTTTAATGTATATTCCTTCATGTTTATGGTCGTTAGTGAGTCGTTATTTTTGTTCTATTGTAACGTGTCCTAACATTTTCCACCAGATTTTCTTGCCATCAGCTCATAATTGTTTACCACGCAGGCAACAGCTGAAGACTATTGTTTGCTTCTGCTCGCTAGCTGTTGTTTGTAAATATGGGCACTCCTGCCACGTCCTCCGGTCCAACACTACTCTACTCGTCACTCTCAAGAGCCACACTACTCCATACACTACTCCACTCGTCACTCTCAAGAGCCACACTACTCCATACACTACTCCACTCGTCACTCTCAAGAGCCACACTACTCCATACACTACTCACTCGTCACTCTCATACACCAAGTGTCATGTCCCATGTATAAGAATAATTATATTTTCAATGAAACTGTCCGAAATATATATATATATATATATATATATATATATATATATATATATATATATATATATATATATATATATATATATATATATATTTTATATTATATCAGAATTCATATTTCATGTATACATTTGAATTAAGATTTGTCTGTATACATTATAATTAATATTCTCATGTATACATTAACACCTCATTGTCATGTATATCTTATTGTGTATGTGTTGAAATCTCAGCACATACACTGACTTGTGGTTTGGTTATCGAGTCTGAGTAACTTCAAATGGCCTTTTCTAACGACGTTAAAGAGATATCGTTAGAGAACGATATCTTCGGCAACATTTGAGAATGTTGCACAATAGAATAGAGAGTATAATGAATAGATGGTATAACTAGAGGCACGTTTAAAGGAGTATCGTTTAAGGTCGTCGCTAGGAATGGTCGTTACAGTTTGTGCCGTTTTAAAGGGGCCTCGTTAGAAAGCGACGCTATTGATAGTGGTTAGAAAGGTGTTCGTTTGAAGTGGTTATTTGAGGGGGGGGGCATCGTTAGCCCGTTAGGGAAGACTTTGTTGAAGAAGTTATTTGAACAAAAATCGTAAAAAAGAGACGTTAAATAGACATCTTCTTGAGGTTATCTTGAGATGATTCCGGGGCTTTAGTGTCCCCGCGGCCCGGTCCTCGACCAGGCCACCACCCCCAGGAAGCAGCTCGTGACAGCTGACTAACACCCAGGTACCTATTTTACTGCTAGGTAACAGGGGCATAGGGTGAAAGAAACTCTGCCCATTGTTTCTCGCCGGCGCCTGGGATCGAACCCAGGACCACAGGATCACAAGTCCAGTGTGCTGTCAGAGAAGATAATTAGAGAGGAGCTCTACAGGGATTGCTGTTAGAGAGATTCGTTTGAGGGTTTTGCTAGAGAGGGTCATTCGAGATGTTTGCTAGAAAGGGGTGTTGTAACAGAGGCTCATCGCAGACGTTCGTTAGATAAGAGTGTTGTTACAGATAGGTCATCAGTGATGCGTTAAAGTGAGGTGTCGATAGAGAGAAAGATTTGAAAATGATTTGGGTGTTGATCTTAAGAGTCGTTTGGGGTGTCGTTGGAGAGTCATTTGAACTACTGTCATTTGAGAAGAAGGTTCAAGGGGTGCCATTAGAGAGGGTCGTTAGGGAGGATGGCGTTGAGAAGCTGTTTAAAGGTGCCGTTTAAGGGAATTATTTTTGAGAGGATCGATTTATAAGATCTTATGATTGGGTCATATTTAAGACTTTTGAGCGGGGAAACTTTTGCATAGCATTAACTTATTCTAAACAAAATTCCAGAGAGGATACCTGCAGAGGTATAGTTAAAGAAAGGAGTTAAAAGAGGGCAGCTAGAGGCGATATTTTAAGGTTGAGGAATAGGCGTAAGGTAAAAAGTATAGGAATAGATATAAGAAAGGTTTGAAGTATAGGAATGAGGGTAAAGTATGCAGGCGATGAGTCACAATAACGTGGCTAAAGTATGTTGACCAGACCACACACTAGAAGGTGAAGGGACGACGACGTTTCGGTACGTCCTGGACCATTCTCAAGTCGATTGTGCATTAACACAATCGACTTGAGAATGGTCCAGGACGGACCGAAACGTCGTCGTCCCTTCACCTTCTAGTGTGTGATCTGGTCAACAGGGTAAAGTATGGGAATAAGGAATAGGCTTAACATGCCAAACATGAACCTTAGTCCAGGCAACATTACTATTGCTCTAACCTGCTTAACACAACCTGACATAGCTTGAGACCCTCTAGGCTCGCTTTCCCTTTCTTCCTCTTTGGTTGCTATCTCTTTATCTGAATTTCATTATCATTGCCATTTGGCCTTCTTTTCTTTACTCCTCACTTCTTCAATTTTTCTTATATTTTAAACTTTTGCTTATATTTCTTATTCTTGCACGTCTCTCTCTCTCTGACTCCAATACAATTCCATACTTCAAACCTATTCCCATACTTTACCTTTTCCCCATATTTAATACATTTTGCTATATCTTTTCCTATTTTTATTACATTACTCCTATTCTTCAACCGTCTCACCTATCATCTCACTCCCTTTCCTTCGTCTCACTTATCATCTTACTCTCTTATAAACTGACTTTTTCCATTACTTGGTCATCCACTACGGGCTCACCATAGCCCGTGCTACTTGGAACTTCTTGTTCCAGGTAGCGAATCTTTAACAACGACAACATTACTAGGTAATGGCCCATGACGGACCGAAACGTTGTTAGTTCTTTAATTTTCAGATGTGTGGGTTCCGTAGCAGCTTAATATTGTCAAAATTCAGAAATAAAAAAATATTAGCTCGTGAGCTAAACTTTGCATAATTAGCAATATAAATTGTTTAATTTAAATTGAGCTTAAGAGATGGTTTAAACAGATGAACTTGACAGGTGGAAGAATTGGGACGTAAATTTTTAAGATGTCTTCATTATTTCCGGACTAAACTTACTTAAACTCCAGCAATTAACACCAACAAATGTCTTGGGGAAAGTAAAAATGCTGAGCAACAGGAAACTAATTCAGACACCACCCCCCCCCCGGCATAAACGAGATTTGGATTTCAAGTCGGACACTTCACTAGTCGGGCACTTTACTAGTCGGGCACTTTACAAGTCGGGCACTTCACTAGTCGGGCACTTCACTAGTCGGGCACTTTACAAGTCGGACACTTCACTAGTCGGGCACTTCACTAGTCGGACACTTCACTAGTCGGACACTTCACTAGTCGGACACTTCACAAGTCGGACACTTTACAAGTCGGACACTTCACAAGTCGGACACTTCACAAGTCGGACACTTTACAAGTCGGACACTTCACGAGTCGGACACTTTACAAGTCGGACACTTCACAAGTCGGACACTTTACAAGTCGGACACTTTACAAGTCGGACACTTTACAAGTCGGACACTTCACAAGTCGGACACTTTACAAGTCGGACACTTCACGAGTCGGACACTTTACAAGTCGGACACTTTACAAGTCGGACACTTCACAAGTCGGACACTTTACAAGTCGGACACTTCACAAGTCGGACACTTTACAAGTCGGACACTTCACGAGTCGGACACTTTACAAGTCGGACACTTCACAAGTCGGACACTTCACAAGTCGGACACTTCACAAGTCGGACACTTCACAAGTCGGACACTTTACAAGTCGGACACTTCACAAGTCGGACACTTTGCAAGTCGGACACTTCACGAGTCGGACACTTTACAAGTCGGACACTTCACAAGTCGGACACTTCACAAGTCGGACACTTCACAAGTCGGACACTTCACTAGTCGGACACTTCACAAGTCGGACACTTCACTAGTCGGATACTTCACAAGTCGGACACTTCACAAGTCGGACACTTCACAAGTCGGACACTTCACTAGTCGGATACTTCACAAGTCGGACACTTCACAAGTTTTTGTTATAATTAATATTTTCTACCACAGACGTGGCCACACATTTACAATGCTAACCAGCATATATACATTTTCTTCTGTCCTCCATGGACAGGGTTAGAGATCTGTTAAACATATAGTTCAGTGATTTATTGAACAATCAACCACAGAAGGTAATTTGCAGTGCTTATAAAATGCTAGTCTAGCCTACATGCAAAAATGACAGAAATACACAGATTTACGTCTGTCATACATTCGGTGTGTCTCTGTATATAATGTAATTAATGTGTGTTTGCAAAGGTGAAATTCAATTCTAACCAGCTTCCACATATCCTGTATACACATACATACACGCATACATACATACATACATACATACATACATACATACATACATACATACATACATACATACATACATGCATACATACATACATACATACATACATACAAACATACATATGTACACATATACATTATGTATATAATCTACTGTGTTAGTACCTATTATATCCTCTAATGGTGAGGTGGTAGATGACATGGATGAATGACATACATGGGGTATTAACGTTGTCTTGTATAATGGGGTATTAATAGAGGTAGTAAATTAAGAGTGTAACATGTTGACAGTTTATGTTCTTCTGATTGCTTCCGTTCCTGTTGCACGGTCATTCGGTCCAGCTTCTGCTTGAAGTGGGTGAAGAGTTTAACTGTGTATTAGTGACACAGTTACCGTGTAACTGTAACTATTGATTGCTGGTCTAGATTTCTTGATATTGCAGCGCTTCACTGATGTATTAATCTTCTATTGTCATTGTATCTATCAATTATTTCGGTGTTGCTCGTCAAACTATTCCTGGTGATCGTCTCGTTGTGTGTGGCGATTATATGTTCCTGGATGGAGCTCTGTTGTTTGTGCATTGTTAAACGCCTAGAGAGGGACGTTGTTGTCTTGCCTATATATTGCGTTCGTTGGGGCTGACAATCCCCAAGTGGGCACGTGAAGGCGTAAACACCGCTGGTCTCTTTCCAGGAGTTTCTCTTGGTGTCGGGGGTCTTCATTAGCAGGTTGGCGGGTTTCCTGTTCTTATAATATATTGTTAGTTTTACCTTTTGGTTGACGTCAGTTGGGGTAACGTTCCTCTCAATGATCTCTTTTAGGGCTCTTTCCTCCGCTTTGTAGGCCATGGAGAAGAAGTTTCTGTAGAATAATTTTATTGGAAGTGCGGGTATTGTGGTATTAGTTGTTCCGTTGCCTGTTGCACACTTCGCCACCTTCCTGTTTGTTATGTCTTCGACATAACCATTGTTGATTGAAAAACCGTTGTTGACCAAACTCTGCCTTATTCTACATAACTCGTCATCCACCTGCTTCCACCCGGAGCTGTGAGTGAGAGCTCGGTCGACGTAAGCGTTCACAACCCTTGGTTTGTATCTCTCCGGGCAGTCGCTGTCACCGTTAAGACACATCCCTATGTTTATCTCCTTAGTGTATACTGCATGATGAAAGCTGCCGTTCCTTTCCATGACTGCTACATCTAAGAAGGGCAGTTTACCCTCACTCTCCATCTCATAAGTGAAGTTCAAAACTGAGTTTTGTTCGAAAGCTTCCTTCAACTGCAACAGTCGTTCGGTATCCGGGACTTGTACAAATATGTTGTCGACATACCTGCAGAAGATGCGGGTTTTGGGTCTAACTCGACCAGAACTCTCAATAGTACCCATGTAAAAGTTCGCGAACAAGACACCCAGCGGGGAGCCCATGGCGGCGCCGTCCACTTGCTTATACATATGTCCGTCAGGACTTAAGAAGGGCGCCTCTTTCGTGTAAGCTTCAAGCAGTTTTCTTAATATGCTCTCTGGTATGTCCAGAGGAGTGCTAGTCGGATCTCGATACACTTTATCCATCATCATTCCAATAGTCTGGTCCACGAGCACATTAGTGAACAGTGACTCCACGTCCAGGGAGGTCTTACACCTGTGGCCCGTGATCCTCTCAATAGGTCAACGAATTCCTTCGGCGAACTTAGGCTAAACTCACTCGGTACGTAGGGTGCAAACAGCGAATTGACTCGCTTAGCCAGCTTGTACGTGGGCGTTGGTATCTGGCTGATGATTGGCCTAAGTGGGTTCCCAGGTTTGCGTTTCCGTATACATAGCCGGATTTGTATTCTCCAGTGATTTTTGATAGGTGAAGTCCGGACCTTTTCGCCCTGACAGTTTCGACCAGTTTGTTTACTTTCGTTTTTAATTCGGCTGTTGTAACCCTCGTGACCCTCGGGGATTTTGTTTGGTCGAAGAGGATGAGGTTAACTTTTGCAATGTATTCATCTCTTTTTAGGATGACGTATATTGGTGACTTGTCGCCTCTCCTTACTACCACGTCCTTGTTATCACAGAGGACCATCACGTTGTACTTATCTTGTTATCTAATACACAGTTGCTCTCTACGCGCTTCAAGACCCCGGGTCAATACAGAAGGCAGACCGAATGACCCTTCAACAGGAACGGAAGTAACCAGTTGAACATAGACTGCCAACATGTCACACTCTTAATTTATGACCCCAATTATATATATATATATATATATATATATATATATATATATATATATATATATATATATTATATACATTTATGTCTATCCTACTTTGACATGGTAAGGTAGCTCCTATATAAATTACAGTATTGTGTTATTAAGCACATAACCACTGAAGGTGATTAAGGGGTTTTACAAGCTCAGGTTATAGTTACATCACAAACACTGTATAACTGACGCATTACATAGTCAATCTTGGATACAAGTCCAAAGTCCAATATATCGTCAAGTGTTCCAGTATTCATATAGTATTCACAGTGTTCAACACTTCAGAAGTGAAAGACACCTCTCTCTTTTTATTTGACTCTATATCTATCTATCTATCTATCACCGTAATGATATATCCAGCCATCACCCCTTTATCCATCCCACTTTTTCTTCTCCTCTCTCCTTCTTTCCTCTACTGCCCACCATTCCATCACTCCATTCTCCTGTTCCAAACTCCCTTCTAAAATTCCAACACTGTCTCCCACAGTCTTCCCCACATCCCATTACAAACAGTGCTATAGAGGCAAGGAGAACCTTATACACGTATACTCCTCTCGTTACCTGGGCAGACGTCCCAGGCTTGTGACTGTGGCGTATCCCAAGTAAACACGGACATTTGGCCATTCTCACCACACGGAATTGGGAAACGCACTTAGAAAATGAATGCCGGGTAAGCGATATCGTTAATGACTTATACAGGTTGGTGCTCTTGCTCTCAGCTCTGTGCACAGTCCATGGACTTATGGTATACTACCGTTTAAATTATATATTATTGAATATGACAGAAAGGGTGAGCTCAATGATTCTAGTACTAGTCTTCTCTATTTTCGTATGTTTTTCTTCGCTTGAGAAGGGTGTTGAAAAATTAACTCTCAAAGTTTATTTTACAAGTTTATTAAGCCCTGACGCCTAAAGATGAGTTTCCTTGACCCTTGTCAACATTAGCAAAGGAAGAGTTTGAATTGGAAGACGTTACTGAGATGTGAGATATATAACCGGGGATGAGGAGAAGTTGAAGCACCTCACGAATCGGCCAATAGGCCCATTACAGCTTACCAATCTCCCATGTTTCCATGATAGTTGGGGCAGTATACTGTGTTGCAGACGACGAGTCACAATAACGTGGCTAAAGTAAGTTGACCAGACCACACACTAGAAGGTGAAGGGACGACGACGTTTCGGTCCGTCCTGGACCATTCTCAAGTCGATTGTGAGACTATAATCGACTTGAGAATGGTCCAGGACGGACCGAAACGTCGTCGTCCCTTCACCTTCTAGTGTGTGGTCTGGTCAATATTCTGTATGTTGTTGTTGATAGATGGCTTGGTTTGTTTGATGTATAATGCCTTGCCACTGTCCAGTCATTATTGTCGTTGCATTTGTCGATTATTTTGGAATTGTTTGTTAACTCAGAGTCGAGGAATCTGAATTGTTCAACTTGGGTCTCATTTTTTGCAATATTAATCAACTCAAAGATGCTAAGGTCTAGTCTAAAAGAACTGGAAATTAGTATAATGAAGATATGAGTAAAAATGATGTCACAGTGATGCATTGAGCGAAACGCAACTTACCTGAAGGGAATTCCTGAACGGTAAAAAAGACCCATACGTTCACAAAAGCGTCGCTTGAGGTTTCTTGATATATTCCCCCTTCATGGACCAGCTAGACAACTTAAAAATATAAACTTCATCTGATCTGAGACCAAAGAGTTTGTAAATAAATTCGAATAGTAAGATTATTGGCAAACACAAACTGAAAGGCAATCTACAGGTAAGTATTTCTCAGATTCTCCGCAATTCTTTTCAAATATGACACTTTATAGCTCACAAGTAAGGAAATGTTATTACATGGAGCGTCTTTGGGGAACTGTTTACGACCTAGAGAAGGAATCCCATGCAACTCTGGGACTTGCCTTGTCGCAAATATTTTAACCTTTTCCACTTTTCTAATGTGTTTCTTTAGGTGGGGGCTCCATGATGGAGCTGCATATTCTAAGACTGGTCTCACGTATACAATGTAAAGCGCTCTGAATGTCTCCTTACTTAGGTTTCTGAATGATGTTCTAACGTTTGCTAGTGTGGATTACGCTCCTGTCGTTATTCAATTTATGTGTGCCTCAGGAGTTAGATTTGGTGTTACGTCCACTCCCAGGTCCCTTTCTCGAATCGTCACAGAAAGGTAGATTCCCTTTATTGTGTGCTGACCCTTTGGTCTCCTGTTACCTAGTCCCATTTCCATAATTTTACATTTGCTCGTGTTGAACTCCAGTAGCCATTTCGCGTCATACGCGAACATCGACATATAGGACTCCAGTAGACATGTCGTTCACGTATATTAGAAACAGAACTGGTCGCAGCACCGATCTTTGAGGTATTCTACTCGTTACTGTTCGCCAGTCTCACTTCTCGCCCCTGACTGTTACTCTCTGGCTCCCGCCTGTAAGTAATTCCTTACCCATGCTGGGGCTTTTCCGCTCACTCCCGCCTCATGCCTCTCAAGTTTGAATAGCAGTCTCCTGTGCGATACTGTGACCAGTCTTAACCTGATTATTCTTTCAAGTACTTTAGATACTTGAAACTTGTCAGTGACACTTGTCAGTGATACTGGTCTGTAGTTAAGTGCCTCTTCCCTATCACACACACTCACACACGAGGTGTGTGGGTGTGTGTGTGTGTGTGTGTGTGTGTGTGTGTGTGTGTGTGTGTGTGTGTGTGTGTGTGTGTGTGTGTATGTGTGTGTGTGTGTATTAACACCTAGTTGTGCTTGCGGAGATTGAGCTCTGCTCTTTCGGCCCGCCTTTCAACTGTCAATCCATCAACAGTTACTAACTACTAACTTTTCACACTCTCTCACACACACACACACACACACACACACACACACACACACACACACACACACACACACACACACACACACAAACAGAGGAAACAGCCCGTAACAGCTGTGTAACTTCCAGGTACCTATTTACTGCTAGGTAACAGGGGCATCAGGGTGAAAGAAACTTTGCCCATTTGTCTCTGCCGGCGTCGGGAATCGAACCCGGGCCACAGGATTACGAGTCCCGCGCGCTGTCCATTCAGCTACAAGACCCCTTGGTGTGTGTGTGTGTACTCACCTATTTGTACTCACCTATTTGTGCTTGCGGGGGTTGAGCTTTGGCTCTTTGGTCCCGCCTCTCAACTGTCAATCAACCGGTGTACAGATTCCCGAGCCTACTGGGCTCTATCATATCTACCCTTGAAACTGTGTATGGAGTCAGCCTCCACCACATCACTGCCTAAAGCATTCCATCCGTTAACTACTCTGACACTGAAAAAGTTCCTTCTAACGTCTCTGTGGCTCATGTGGGTACTCAGTTTCCACCTGTGTCCCCTTGTTCGCGTCCCCCAGTGTTGAATAGTTTGTCCTTGTCTACCCGGTCGATTCCTCTGAGGATTTTGTAGGTTGTGATCATATCTCCCCTTACTCTTCTGTCTTCCAGTGTCGTAAGGTGCATTTCCCGCAGCCTTTCCTCGTAACTCATGCCTCTTAGTTCTGGGACTAGTCTAGTGGCATACCTTTGGACTTTTACCTTTGGCATACCTTTGTGTGTGTGTGTGTGTGTGTGTGTGTGTGTGTGTGTGTGTGTGTGTGTGTGTGTGTGTGTGTGTGTGTGTGTGTGTGCGTGCGTGCATACGTGCGTGCGTGCGTGCGTGTGCCGACATCAGACTGAAGCAGCGTACAGAATGACGCCCACTCTGACGTCACCATTTGCGTCTGCGTCATTCGGCTTGCGTCATCAGGCAGATGTGGCCGCGTCAGGTGAAACATGCTTAATTAATACCATGTTTATTATTTTTTTTACAAAAGCGTTACAATTTATTTAGTCTGAATTCCCGAGTGTGTTTAAAAATTAGTTGATGTATATATTAAGCCTTCATGTACATATTTACAAATCAGTTCGTGTGTTAGAGTATCAAGGTGTTCATTTGTTCATAAATGAACACTAATATCAAAATGGGACGGGGAGTTAAGAGGGACACGTGGGAGAGTAGAAGGGAGAGCTGGGAGGGAAACTATCTATAATAATGTATCTTCCTTTGCAGATGACACGATGGTTTTTATGA
>WNGS01047158.1:50810-79211 GCA_020271785.1 Procambarus virginalis | reverse complement strand
AATTTTGATAAATGAGCTTTCCTGTCTACTTAGGTAATGATTCCAAAGATCGTCCTTCCTTAACTCCCTGGAATCTGAATGTAGCCGGTGCTCATTGTCAAAAGTGAAAAATTTGGTTTGTCATCCGAATGCACCAAATCGGTAAATTTTGTAATAATCTTTTAAAAATAGTAAATGGCACTATTTTTGTAAAATCATTATAAGATCTTTATTCTAATAGGGGTTTGATAAAATACAGTAGAATGCCTACTGTTTTACCTGTAATACAGTTGATTATGGATATATTGTAATGAAATGCTCTTATTGTTAAGAAACACTTTTTTTAACGAGTATTTTGTAATGAGCAGCTCTGAAAAGTTGATTACAGATAATGCTAGATAATACACTTAATGTGTGTATATGTTACCACAAGTGAGGTATATAATGGTATTTATGAGTAAGATGTAATTGTGTCTTTGACACTGGTCAAATTAAGTACTGTGGTTTTTTATCACAGAACAGTTACTAGTATGCTATGAATGCTTACTAGGTAATGGATATGGTGACTTTAAACCATTGTAAACAATTTGTTCACTTAGATATATAGATATTATAAATATTGGCTGTTAGCTAGGTTAGGCTAAAATATGTAAAAATTATTCCAATGCAAATCAAGAAGTTTCTTATGTATTTGCTGGAATAAATATTCGGTAAACGAAGGACCATAAATGTGGGAAAAACCTGCCGGGATTGATATGAGAGGAACTACTAGGGACTTGTACTGTACTGGGAAGACGGGACACACCACGAGCGTAGCTCTCATTGTAACTACACTTAGGTAATTACACTTGGGTAATTACGTATGACAGTGTCAGACCACTGAGGAAGAATTGAAACAGTAATTTCCTTAAGTACTTTCGTATTTCAATAATACATCTTCAGTAATACATCTTCATATATTCAATAATTCATTCATTCATTCAATAATACATCTTCATGTATGAATACTTCTTGGATCTTCCTGCCCGAAACACTTTGCGTATAGTGGCTTTAGGCATTGTATGTACTAGCCCTATCTATAAATCAAACATTCTTTGTAAAATCCCTTGTATGTATGTACCTTACTAAATAAACATTTTATTTGTTTATTTTATTTATTTTTATAACACATTCATGCCAAAGTGGCACCCCAGGGAAGGCTTACAGTTCCAGTTGGGCAGCATATAAGTGCCTCTGGGATCCTTTTCAATTGTGGGCGAGGGTGGCTTAGAAGGTAGAACTCTGTGCTCTGGTTTTGTGGTCTGGGTTCGAGGCTCTTGTAGTCCAGGTGTGTGTACTCGCCTATTTGTACTCACCTATTTGTGCTTGCTGGGTTGGCTTTGGCTCTTTGGTCCCACCCCTGGAAACACAAACCGAAACTGTCTATTTTCCGCTTGTTACAACTCAAATAAAGTTGTTACATCTGGCTTAACGTGTTATGACGTATTAGAACGTTGTTACAACTTGCTATATTGGTTGTTATAATTGGTTAGGTGTTAAAACTTGTTCGAACGTTGTACCAACGTCGTAGTATCGGTGTGTGTTTGGCGGGACGTTTCCCTTTCACTCCAGCCTGCATCTCCTGCTTTTTCACTAGACTGTTGTGTGTACTGTATGAAAGGCTTTCTGGCAATCCAAAAATATGCAATCTGCCCACCCTCTCTTTCTTACCTGATTTTTGCTGCCTGGTCATAGAATCAAGTAATCCTGTGAGGCAGGACCTGCCATCCCTGAATCCATGCTGGTGCTGTGTTACAAAGATCTTTCACTCCAGATGTTCCACTAGCTTTTTTCGCACAATCTTCTCCATCAGCTTGCATGGTATGCAAGTTAAGAGACACTGGCCTGTAGTTCAGTGCCTCCTGTCTATCCCCTTCTTGTATATCGGGACTACATTAGCTGCTGTGTGTGTGTGTGTGTGTGTGTGTGTGTGTGTGTGGTGTGTGTGTGTGTGTGTGTGTGTGTGGTGTGTGTCTTCATCTGGACCTTTGGGAGGTTGAACTGAGGACTTGTAAAGGTGAAGTTAGTGGTGTATGAACGAGGCCAGGCTGGTCATACAGTAGGGTCTCAACAAGTACCTAGTTACTCCCAAGTGTAAGGATAGTGGCCTCTCTGGAGTACCACAACGCTTGCTCCTCCTAACCCACACTCTGCCACCTCTCACAATTCACAATTCCATAAAATTATGAGTAATAACATTTAATCGACGTAAATGTGACTGCCATTGTTCAATTCAGTATGAAATACAAAGTTACTTTGAAACACGTTAATATTTTAATTTTAATGTGTGTTTTCCTCATTATCGTAACTGGAATAAAATACATTTTAAATTGAAATTAGTTTAATTTATTTTCTTAAAATTTCCATTATTTGAAAATGACGGTGAAGTGCCACCCACGCCGACGCCGGGCACCTGCTTCACCTGGTCCGGGATCCACTACAAGACCTTCGATGGCAAGGTGTACAGGTGAGTCTGCTCCAGTATTACTTCATATGCCAATGGAAGGTTTAAGTCATATTATTTAAACCATTTACTACATGTAGAGATAATTTTAACCGTATGTGTTTATTTACCGTTTTATTTAATATTTCTGCCTCCAGGATCGAGCTGTTATCTCCTGGACCCCGCCTTTCTACATCGGTTGTCTAATGTATTCACTCCTGTCCTTCTATTTCTTGTATCACATCTACTACATATATTTTTCTGACACACACACTCCAGAATGCAACCCAACCAGCTTTCTCCCAGGTACCGGTTTACTGCTAGGTGAACAGGCTCATCGGGAGAAAGAAACTCGACCCAGTTGCTTCTTCCTCACCCGGAATCAAACCCGGACCCGTAGGACTACGACCCCCCCCCCCCCCGAGCGTTGCCTGCTAAGCGTGTGAGGTCATTTGGCGTGTGTATAATTATCTAAATGTAGATATATCTTTACACACAGAAATCAGAATAGCGTGATGCATCAAATGAACAAATCCACAAGGGCCGTGACGAGGATTCGAACCTACGTCCGAGAGGATCCCAGACGCTGCCTTAATCGACTGAGCTGCGACATGGTCAAAAGAATTGCAACCGGGAAATCCTCCTGATTTACCGACAGATCCTGCAGTCTCTCCGAGACACAAACCAGGGTTTAATGCAATTCCCCCCATGCACCCGAGCTTTGTCAACATGCTGTTCTACCACTTCGCTCTTCATTACACAAAAATCACAATAGCGCGAGGCATCAAATAAACAAATCCACAAGTGCCGTGACGAGGATTCGAACCTTCTTTTGACCATGTCGTAGCTCAGCCGATTAAGGCAGCGTCTGGGATCCTCTCCGACGTAGGTTCGAACCCTCGTCACGACCCTTGTGGATTTGTTCATTAGATATATCTTGTCTTGAGTGGGGAGGGAGGGAGGGAGACGCCCCGGAAAAAAACGCCAGTCATTCCGTGTTTTGTAGGTTATAGTAATGGAACTCTGATCACAGACATCATCAAGTGCATAGCGACTCGTAGGTAAATAGAGTGCAGCGATTAACATTAGAACTTTGTGTAAAATTGAGATTAAACGCCACACAGGTCCACGTGGGAGCAGTGCCACATGGCCATGTTTACAAATGCTTATATAAGGATAGGCGATATATTTGGACCATAGTGAACAGTGATTCAGTGACGTTACAGTGAACTGTAACACGACACACATAAAAGTTGAAACAAAGGAATATTGCCATGTGAAAAAGCGGAGATGTATAATAGTGCCAAAATAAGGCAACACCCTTGAATGTGTATACACTAGCCACGAGGTGACCAGGTAAGTTCACGGCTCTGGCTGCTGTACTTGGTAATATGTCCTGGGCTAACATTCTGGCACCAGGCTTTTGGAGGTCAAGCTCCTGGCTGCACGATACCTTGTTAATGTTTCTGGCCTCTCTCGGTACCTTGTTAATGTTCGTGGCCCCTCTCGGTACCTTGTAATGTTTCTGGCCCCTCTCGGTACCTTGTTAATGTTCGTGGCCCCTCTCGGTACCTTGTTAATGTTCGTGGCCCCTCTCGGTACCTTGTTAATGTTCCTGACCCCTCTCGTACCTTGTTAATGTTCCTGGCCCCTCTCGGTACCTTGTTAATGTTCCTGACCCCTCTCGGTACCTTGTTAATGTTCCTGACCCCTCTCGGTACCTTGTTAATGTTCCTGACCCCTCTCGGTACCTTGTTAATGTTCCTGGCCCCTCTCGGTACCTTGTTAATGTTCCTGACCCCTCTCGGTACCTTGTTAATGTTCCTGACCCCTCTCGGTACCTTGTTAATGTTCCTGGCCCACTCGGTACCTTGTTAATGTTCCTGGCCCCACTCGGTACCTTGTTAATGTTCCTGACCCCTCTCGGTACCTTGTTAATGTTCCTGACCCATCTCGGTACCTTGTTAATGTTCCTGGCCCCACTCGGTACCTTGTTAATGTTCCTGACCCTCTCGGTACCTTGTTAATGTTCCTGACCCCTCTCGGTACCTTGTTAATGTTCCTGGCCCCCTCGGTACCTTGTTAATGTTCCTGGCCCCTCTCGGTACCTTGTTAATGTTCGTGGCCCCTCTCGTACCTTCTTAATGTTCCTGACCCCTCTCGGTACCTCTGTTAATGTTCCTGACCCCTCTCGGTACCTTGTTAATGTTCCTGGCCCCTCTCGGTACCTTGTTAATGTTCGTGGCCCCTCTCGGTACCTTGTTAATGTTCGTGGCCCTCTCGGGCGTGTATAGCCTTGGGTTGCAGGTTGCAGCCAGTTGTCTCGACTTCGAGTTGAGGAGCGTGTTACGACCGCCTCCTGGGTAAATCCCTTTTCTTATTTTTGGTTAGGTAGCTCCAGGGAGCCGAAGGGGATCTCCACAAAAGAACAGCATTGACTGTAATGAAACGCCATTTTCTGGGCGAGACTCAGAGGCTCCCTGGCATCCCTCCCTACAGTCGGCGGTTTTTCGCGTTTTTGATACTCAGCGTCTGTGAACTGGGGAGAGTTGCTGGCATGGAGGTTTGGGACCCCCTCGTCCCCCTCCCAGTGAGGGGGGGGGGTTGCGCAGACAGATGCGCGGCGGTTGTGGTGACATCATACTTGTTTCATTGTTTTTGATTGGGGAGTTCTGCTTTCGGTTTGCAACTTTTGACCAGCAGTAGTTTCTTTTGGAATTCCTACCTTTCTGGGTGCCTAACCTGGTAGATAGCAAAGACTGCGTCCAATTACACAGGGGTGTCTTTAGGCAATTTTTTTTTTTTTTTTTTTTTTTTTTTAGATATATGTATACAAGAGCTGTTACATTCTTGTACAGCCACTAGTACGCGTAGCGTTTCGGGCAGGTCCCTGGAATACGATCCCCGCCTCGAAGAATAGTTTTTTCATCCAAGTACACATTTTACTGTTGCGTTAAACAGAGCTACAGTAAAGGAATTGCGCCCAGTAAATCCTCCCCGGCAAGGATACGAACCCATGACATAGCGCTCGCGGAACGCCAGGCGAGTGTCTTACCACTACACACACGGAGACTGAATTGCTCCTCTTGCCTCTCTTGAGGGGGCCAGGTTCTGGCTCTGGTCTCCGGTAGGCCTAGAACTCCTTGACTGACTATTGCCACGGTCTAATATATACACATCAGCCCGGTATAGCTCCGAGGAGCCTCCAGGTCTCACCCAGAAAATGGCGTTTCATTTCATTCAACGCTGGTTTTTTTGTACCTATGTGCCATTATACATACATAGACGTAGTAAAAATTATATAGTTGAATTTGGTACTATTCACTTTATATAAGTCCGAAAAAATATTTAAAAGCAACCTTAGTACAAAGCTAGAGTACAAAAGGTAGGTAAGACAGTTATTTAATTAAGAGTCAAATTGATTAGTTTAATGATTACCTGTCTTTTGGGAACAAGGCACATACCTCCGTCACAGGGATGTCAACATGCCATTAATTTGTCCACATAATTATGAGTTATTACTCTGGTTATATCTGATTTATAGATACTAATAAACTGCAACTAAATGTACGACACCAACACAAGACGAATCTTCATAGTTCTTAAGTAATTTATGTTATAGCACAATTATGTATGAGTGTAGGTGGGAGAACTTTCCCTGACGTGGCTTCCCTTGACAACTCCCGAGGCCCCGTGTCATGACCACGTGTTCCCTTGACAGCTTCGAGACCCCGTGTCATAACCATGTGTTCCCTTGACAGCTTTGAGAGCTCGTGTCCCTACACCCTGGTGAAGGACTCGTCCCATGGAACCTTCACCGTCAACTTGCGCGCGGCTGACGGCTGTCAAGGTCATCTTGCCCCCCAAGATCATCCAGATCTTCCTAGAGGACGATGAGTTTCCTCCAGGCCACAGGTGAGTCCACTTCTTGGTCCCACTTGTTGCTCTCACTTGTTAAACGATACAGGTGAGTGGTGTAGTTGGTCCCATTTGTTGGTCAAACTTGTTGGACGGAATTAAGAGATTAATAGTTATGTCTTGCAGTGAAATTATTATTTTCTTGCTAGGTCATTTTATTTTTATTACAATGAAAGATATTGTAAAGATGTTATTGGTAAATTTTAACATTGACAAGTGATTTTGCTTATATGTTAAAGAAGTTTATTTTTTCTTAAAATGAAAATATGTAAAGTACATATATTTACTAAAACATGGTTGTTGTGATGTACTGAACACTTTTACCTTCATGGAAATTCACAATCTGTTACACCGCCCACACACCCCCCCCCCACACACACACCCACACACACAGGGTGTGTGTGTGTAGGGGTGTGCACACCCCACCCACACCCCCCCCACGCACACCCACACACACCCTCACATACATGCATGCCCCACACCCCACAGTGGGTGAAGTGACAAGTGGCAAGTGGCATTTACAAGCAGAAGGGCAATATGAAAACGACATAGCAAGCAAGCAAGGCTAAGACCCAACCCAAATTGCTCCACAGCCACATCAGGAGAAAGACAACAGTGAAGGAACAGGTAATGAAACTGAGGATAGGGGCAGACAGATTCACTACAAATGACAAAGAAGTGGCGAGGAACTCAATATGAAATTCCAGGAAGTCTTCACATTAGAGCAAGGAGAAGTTCCAGAGATAGAGAAGGAATAATTAACCAGGCACCACTAGAGGAATTTGAGATTACCAGTGGAGATGTAAGGAAGCTTTTGCTAGAGTTGGATGTGACAAAGGCTATAAGCCCAGATGGAATATCACCAGGATACTAAAGGAAGGAGCAGCACTGTGCCTGCCACTCCCCATGGTGTATAACAAATCACTGGTAACAGGTGAACTGCCAGAAATTTGGAAGGCGGCAAACGTGGTCCCGATATACAAGAAGGGGATAGACAGGAGGCACTGAACTACAGGCCAGTGTCCCTAACTTGCATACCATGCAAGCTAATGGAGAAAATTGTGCGAAAAAAAACTAGTCGAACATCTGGAGCGAAGGAACTTTGTGTCACAACACCAACATGGTTTCAGGGATGGCAATCATGCCTCACAAGATTAATTGAATTCTACGATCAAGCAACAAGAATCAGGCAAGAAAGAGAGGGGTGGCAGACTGCATATTTTTGGATTGCCAGAAGCCTTTGACACAGTGCCACACAAGAGACTAGCGCAAAAGCTGGAAGTGCAGGCAGGAGTGAAAGGGAAGGTACTCCATTGGATAAGGGAGTACCTAAGTAACAGAAGGAAGCGAGTCACTGTGCGGGGTGAGGTCTCAGATTGGCGAGACGTCACCAGTGGGTCCGCAGGGTTCAGTCCTTGGACCCATACTGTTTCTTATATATGTAAATGATCTTCCAGATGGTAGAATCATTCTCTCATTGTTTGCTGCTGATGCAAAAAATTTTGAGGAGGATTAAGACGGAGGAAGACAGTATGAGACTACAAGATGACCTAGACAGACTGCATGAATGGTCCAACAAATGGCTACTAAAGTTCAACCCGAGTAAATGTAAGGTAATGAAACTAGGCAGTGGAAACAGGAGACCAGACACAGGATACAGAATGGGAGATGAAGTCCTTCATGAAACGGACAGAGAGAAGATCTAGGAGTTGATATCACACCAACCTGTCTCCTGAAGCCCACATCAAAGAATAACATCTGCAGCGTATGCGAGGCTGGCTAACATCAGAACTGCCTTCAGGAACCTGTGTAAGGAATCATTCCTTGTATACCACATATGTAAGACCAATCCTGGAGTATGCGGCCCCAGCATGGAGCCCGTACCTGTCAAGCACAAGGGGAAGCTTGAAAAAGTTCAGAGATATGCCACTAGGCTAGTCCCAGAACTAAGAGGCATGAGTTACGAAGAAAGGCTGCGAGAAATGCACCTCACGACACTAGAAGACAGAAGAGTAAGGGAGTATGATCACTACCTACAAAATTCTCAGAGAATTGACAGGGTAGATAAAGATAATCTGTTTAACACGGGTGATAAGCGAACAAGGGACACAGGTGAAACTGAGTACCCAAATGAACCACAGCGACGTTAGAAAGAACTTTTCAGTGCATAGTAGTTAACAGATGGAATGCATTAGGCAGTGATGTGGTGGAGGCTGACTCCATACACAGTTTCAAATGTAGATATGATAGAGCCCAGTAGGCTCAGGAACCTGTACATCAGTTTATTGACAGTTGAGAGGCGGGACCAAAGAGCCAGAGCTCAACCCCCGCAAGCACAATTGNATATAAACTTAGCAACTTGAAACACTAAACTATACTGTATTAGGTCCAGCAAATGCGTGTACAAGTGTCATGATGGGTACCAGTTCCGGGAGGGCGTGAAGAAACTCACCATGATGTGCCACGACACTGTTTGGTCCGTCCAGGAGGCCGGCTGGAGCCACACAACACCGGAGTGTCTGGGTGAGTATTACTCACACCTCTCGGGGCACCTCACACCTCTCGGGGCACCTCACACCTCCCGGGGCACCTCACACCTCCCGGGGCACCTCACACCTCCCGGGGCACCTCACACCTCCCGGGGCACCTCACATCTCCAGGGCACCTCACACCCCCAGGGAACCTCACATGTCTGGGGCACCTCACACCTCCAGGGATGAGGGGATGGTGGTGGGTATAGTATCTCTGGTGTAGAGGGATGGAGGTGGGTATAGTAAAAAAAAATGAATAATAAATATATTCATATAATCTCCAGTCTTTTCATAGCTTGAAGGTTATGTGATAATGGTGGTGAAATATGGCATATGGCATATGGCAATGTGGTTATGTGTTTGTGGCTATGTGGTTAACACTACTGGTAAGTGTTGGTGGAATATTATACAGAAAGTGAACATTGTAGACGTGAAATAATAGATGATGTAGACTAAGTGCAATGTGTGTGTTGCAGCTGTGTGCTCGCGGCCGTGTATGAACGACGGCAAATGTGTGATGCCCGACACCTGTGAGTGTCCCCCGGAGTATCATGGCGACCTCTGCCAGTACCGTAAGTGTTTACTCTCTCTCACTGCCGTGTCTCCTCTACTGGAGAAAGTGTTCAAGTAGTGTGAGGCAGCTTGCCAGGCATATGATCAAATAATGGTTGTGTATTACAGACATGTCAAGGTGCGACCCTAAGACTCTGCACTTCAATGGAGGCTACAACTGCACATACGATCTGAACCAAGGTCTGGAGTACTCCTGTGTCCTGGATTGTCCTGGTGTCTGGGAGTCCCCGCCGGCGCCACGCTACACCTGTGACTACGAGACCGGCTCCTGGTCCCCACTACCCGTACCGCAGTGCAACTACGGTATGTCATGGCAAGCTCTCTTAAAACGTGTGTATCTCTCAGCCATTATTCGTGCTCCGTTTGGTCACGCCAGTACCTAGGTAGTTGATGACAGTGTCGCCACTTTGCCATGAAAGCTGGTCTGCGGTTCCGGGTTCCTATAGGCCAGGTGAATAACAAGTTATTATCCATGATGTGGTAGTTAGTATTTTATCTGAATACGAAGTTGATCATAACACATTTATGCCAAAATGGCACCCCAGGGAAGGCTTACAGTTCCAGTTGGGCAGCATATAAGTACCTCTGGGATCCTTTTAATTTGTGGGCGAGGGTGGCTTAGTAGGTAGAGCTGCGGGCTCTGCTTTTGTGGTCTGGGGTCGAGGCTCCCCTAGTCCAGGTATATATATATATATATATATATATATATATATATATATATATATATATATATATATATATATATAAACCTGGCCGGATGCGAATGGAACATTGTGTGAAAATTTCAAAGCAATCGGTGAAGAACTTTCGAAGATTAGCGATTTTGAACAAACGAACATTTCCATATTGTATATATCAACCACAGAAGGTGATTCGGTGTTTTTAAAATGCTAAGCTAACCTACATACGTAAATACATAGATACACAGATTAACGTATGCCCTACATGAAGTGTTCGATGTGTCTTTTACATGTCATTATGTGCATTTACAAAGGTGAAATATAATTCTGATCAGCTTCCATATATACTTTATACACATACATATAAATACACACACACATATACGTACATATACGCATATACATACATATACACACACACCTGCATTCACATACATTTGTCTCTCTTACTCTGACAGGGTGAGATAGCTGATAGAGAAACTAGTGTGCAATTAACCACTGAAGGTATTAAGGTGCTTTTACAAGCTCAGGTTATATAGTTTCATCACATACATACATTGTATAATTGATACATTATATGGTCAGTCTTGGGTTCAAGTCCAATATATCATCAAGTGTTCCAGTACTCATATAGTAATTACAGAGTTCAGCATACCTCAGCCCAGGAGGGCGAAAGTCAGCCAATATGGGACATTCTACAATATAATGTTCAAGAGAGTGCATGTTTTCTCTTTCACAAAGTTGACACATTGTGTACTCGACATTTGGGTTTTGAGAAAGGTGCCAGATACGTCTATATCCCAGGCGTATTCTGGCCACTATAACATCACATTGCCGGGTTCTTGTTCTATTAGTCCCATATGTGAATGTCTCCACACGATATCTATCATAATATTTAATGCTACAACTTTCAGGTCTTTGTGAATTTGTTAGGTCGGTGAGATCTTCATTAGATATTTGTTTAAGTATTCTCTTTGTCACTGCTAATGAAACATCCATATCAATTTCTACCACTGGTTTTCTACAGGGTGTCTTTGCAAGGGAGAAGGATGGTGGTGGGTGACTGAGGAAGGGACACTTGTCCCTCCCTCAGTCACCAGCACACTTGTCCCTCCCTCAGTCACCAGCACACTTGTCCCTCCCTCAGTCACCAGCACACTTGTCCCTCCCTCAGTCACCAGCACACTTGTCCCTCCCTCAGTCACGAGGTAATGACAGTCTTCTCTCTGCCCCCAGCCATCTGCGACCCACCGTGTTTGAACAACGGGATCTGCATCGCGCCGAACACGTGCCAGTGTTCGGAGGCGTGGGAGGGACCGAGGTGCGGCCAGTCCAGGTGCTCCATGGAGACGAGTCCTGAAGTTACCAACGCCGGGAAGCGGTGCGAGGGCAGGTGAGTCTTCACACCCTCTACTCTTGCTCTTCCACACCTGCAGCGCACTAGTCAACTAGGTTGACTAGTTCATTAACAGTCGGTTTTACCCGGGTTGCAGATGATGAGTCACAGTAACGTGGCTCAAGACATGAAGACTAACCCACACGCCAGAACTATAGGAAACGACCACGTTTCGGTCCGTCCTGGACCATTATCAAGTAGATTGTGATAATGGTCCTGGACGGACCGAAACATCGTCGTCTCTTCATCTTGTGGGGTTCAGTCTTTTTACCCGGGTTCGTATCTCGCTGAGAGCGTAACGTTTGGGTAAATCTCCTTACACCTCATGCCTTTTAGTCCACCAGATAACCACCCTGAACACATACTATATACCTGCCACTCATCTTATTTTCTCCCATTGCCTTTTGTAATACCCCTAAGTATCTTGTATGTCTCAATTATCTTTTCTCTGGTTCTCCATTCACGAATCTGTGCCAATTTCAGTTCTCTCTGCTAGCCCACATATCCGATATCTCGTAAATGTGGAACCAACTTAGTGAAAACCGTCAGGATTCTTTCAAGTTGCATTGTTTCCTCTGATTTAGGATACAATCCTGTGTGGCGTATTCTGGCATAGGTCTCCCTCATGGGGCAGGCGACGCTCCAACACCGCTACTTCTCTAGGTTGCTGACGGCTAAATATGTTATCATGAGTAGTTGAATAACAATATTATCGTCAAGCACACCATCCTCCTCCAGATATTCACAGCCGCAACATTAATTAAAGGATCAACACATCCTGCAAGCTTACCCACACATCCGCATCCCTGAAGCTTATCCAGACATCCACATCTCGGAAGCTTACCCACACATCCACATCCCAGAAGGCTACCCACACATCCACATCCCGGAAGCTTACCCACACACCTGCTTCCCGGAAGCTTATCCTCTCATCTGCATCCCGGAAGCTAACCCACACATCCACATCCCAGAAGCTTACCCACACATCCACATCCCAGAAGCTTACCCACACATCCACATCCCGGAAGCTTACCCACACATCCACATCCCAGAAGCTTACCCACACATCCACATCCCAGAAGCTTACCCACATATCTACATGTGCAATCAGGATGATAAACTAATAATCATAAATGCATATAGTCCACCGCCATGCAACACATGGTCAAAGGAGCTGGATAATAAACGTGAGGGTCTTTTAACAATAATGAGAGAGATTATAGGGTGAGCAGATAAAGATATTTCACGACTGTTGGTAGTCGGCGACTTCAACTTGAAATCCATAGACTGGGAGGCATATGAACCTAGAACAGAGGATTTATGGACTTGTAGATTCGTATACCTCATCCTGGAAACATTTATGTTTCAGCATGTTAAACAAGCTACGAGGATGAGGGAAGGGATGTTCCCTCCATGCTGGACTTGATATTTACCAGAAAAGAGGAAGAGATATTTGACATTGAGTACCTTTCTCCTTATAGAAAAAGTGACCATGTCTTCTTGGGAATAAAGTATGCAATGCGATATAATCTGGATGAAAATGAGGTTAAATCAGTTGAAAAAACAGATTTCAGGAGAGGTCATTGTGGGGAGCTCGGACATTTCTTTAAGGAATTTGACTGGAAAGACTTGCTGTTAGGACATGAAGTAAATGAGATGTAGTTAAGTTTTGTGAAATATATGATAAAGGCACAACAAAATTTATACCAAAGCATAGTTGCATAACTAGGAACCAGGATTGATTCAACAGAAATTGCGAGAGGGCCAGAGACCAAAAGACACAAAAATGGAATCAATACAAGAAGAGTCCAAACTCCTAAACATACCAGTGATACAGAGATGTGATAAACAACTACACGGCAGTGAGGAGAGAGGCAAAAATAAATTTTGAAAAAGGGATAGTGGACAAATGTAAAACAGAACCAGGTCTATTCTACAAATTCACAAACAACAAATTTGAGGTTAAGAATAATATCCAGAGGTTGAAAATGGGAAACAGATTCACGGAAATGAAAATGAAATGTGTGAAACATTAAACGAAAAGTTCTAATGTGTGTTTGTACAAAATGAAATCGTCAGAGAATCAGACACAATAAGAATTCCAAAGAACAACATAAAGCACATAGAGATGTCTAGAAATGAAGTGGAAAATATGCTCAAGGAACTGAGAAAGAACAAAGCAGATGGCCCAGATGGAGTTTCACCATGGATTCTGAGAGAATGTGCATCTGAGCTCAGCATTCCACTTCACCTGATTTTTCAGACATCCCTGTGTACAGGAGTCGTATCAGACACGTGGAAAAAACTAACATAGTTCCAATCTACAAAAGTGACGGCAGGGAAGACCCCCTCAATTATAAATCTGTATAGTTGAGAAGTGTAATAGTCATAATATTGGAAAAAATAGTTAAAACTAAATGGGTAGAACACCTGGAGACAAACGATATATCAGATCGCCAGTATGGTTTCCGATCTGGAAAATCCTATGTAACAAATTTACTCAGTTTCTATGATCGAGCCACAGAGATTTTACAGGAAAGAGATGGTTGGGTTGACTGCATTTATCTGGACCTAAAAAAAGCTTTTGACAGAGTTTCACATAAGAGGTTGTTCTGGAAATTGGAACACATTGGAGGGGTGACAGGTCAGCTGCTAACAAAGATGAAAAATAATCTGACTGATGGAAAATGAAAGCAGTAAGAGGAATTGCATCAGACTGGAGAAATGTCACAAGCGGAGTACCACAGGATTCAGTTCTTGCATCGGTAATGTTCATTGTCTACATAAATTATCTACCAGATGGAATACAGAATTATATGAACATGTTTGCTCATGATGCTAAAATAATAGGGAAGATAAGTAACTTAGATGATTGTCATACCCTTCAAGAAGACCTGGACAGAATAAGTATATGGAGCACCACTTGGCAAATGAAATTTAATGTAAATAAATGCCATGTTATGGAATGTGGAATAGAAGATAGGCCCACAAAACCTATAAATTTTGTGAGAAATCTTTAAAGAAGTTGATGATAAAGAAAGAGATTTAGGGGTGGTTCTAGATAGAAAACTATCACCTGTGGATCACATTAAGAATATTGTGCGAGGAGCCTGTGCTACACATTCTAACTTTAGAATTACTTTTAAACACGTGGATGGCGAAATACTAAAGAAATTGCTCACGACTTTTGTTAGACCAGTGCTGGAATATGGAGCGGATGTATGGTGCCCATATCTAAAGAAGCAAATAAAAAAGTGGAAAAGGTGCAGACATGCCACTAAGTGGCTCCCAGAACTGAAGGACAAGAGCTATGAGGAGAGGTTAGAGGCATTAAATATGTCAAAACTAGAAGACGAAAAAGAGGTGTGATGATCACTATGTACAAAATAGTAACAGGAATTGATGAAACTGATAGGGAAGATTTCCTGAGACCTGGAACTTCATGAACAAGAGGTCATAGATTTAACTAAACACAGATGTCGAAGAATTATAAGAAAACTCACTTTCGCAAACAGAGTGGTAGACGGTTGGAACAAGATAGGCAAGAAGGTGGTGGAGGCCAAGACCGTCAGTAGTTTCAAAGCGTTATATGACAAAAAGTGCTGGGAAGACGGGACATCACGAGCGTAGCTCTCATCCTGTAACTACACTTAGGTAATTACATCCCGGAAGCTTACCCACACATCCATATCCCGAAAGCTTACCCACAATCCATATCCAGAAGCTTACCCCACACATCCATATCCGGAAACTTACCCCACACATCCATATCCCGGAAATTACCACACATCCGCATTCCAGAAGCTTACCCACACATCCACATCCCGGAAGCTAACGTAACCTAACCTACACATCGACATTCCGGAATTTTAATCCAATCATGATACGTGGTTTTCATATCCCAGCTTAAAGCTGTATGTGGTTGTCATATCCCAGTTTAATGATGTATGTGGTTGTCATATCCCAGCCTAATGATGTATGTGATTATAATATCCCAGTTTAATGATGTATGTGGTTGTCATATCCCAGTTTAATGATGTATGTGGTTGTCATTTCTCAGGTTAATGATATATGTGGTTATATCCCAGCCTAATGATGTATGTGGTTGTCATATCCAGCTTAAGTTTTTAAACTGTACGCTGTTGTCATTTACCAGCTTAATGATGATACTATGCATGGAGTCTGCCTCCACCACATCACTTCCTAATGCATTCCATTGTTAATAACTGACATTAGAAAGTCATGTCAAATGTCTGCGAGGCTCATTACAGTACTCGAGTTCCACCTGTGTCCCCTTGTGCAAGTACCACCCGTGTGTTAAATAATCCATCCTGGTATGCCCTATTAATTCCACTGAGAATTTTGTATGTGGTGATCATGTCTCCTCGAACTCTTCTGTCTTCCAGCGACGTTGTAATTCACGCACCCTTTCCTCGTAGCTCATACCTCTTAGTTCTGGGACTAGCCATGTGGTATACCCTTCAACTTTCTCCAGCTTCGTCTTGTGCTTGACAAAGTGCTTTATACATACATTACATGCTAGGCTTATTCGAGGGTCCCCCCCCACCCCAGGACCGAATTACTGACCCTCCCTAGGATGCAACCCATGACACGCTGACTAACTCTTGGGTACCTGTTTACTGCTAGGTGAACAGCAGCATTAGATGGTAGGAAATGCGCCTAACCATTTCTGTTCCGCCTTGGATTCGAGAGGGATATAAACTCAGTAGCCCTGATATAGATATTACATCTATATTATATCTATACTTTATCTACATCTATATCTATATTATAGATATATTATATCTACAGATATATCCCTGTAGCTATAACCTCAGTAACTTGAAACACTAAACAATACTGTGTTGTTTCAGCACATGCGTGTACACGTGTCATGATGGGTACCAGTTCCGGGAGGGCGTGAAGAGCCTCACCATGATGTGCCACGACCATGTTTGGTCCGTCCAGGAGGCCGGCTGGAGCCACACAACACCGGAGTGTCTGGGTGAGTACCTCAACCTTTCTGGGGCACCTCATACCTCTTGGGGCACCTCATATCTCTTGGGGCACCTCATACCTCTTGGGGCACCTCACACATCCAGGGTACCTCATCTCCAGGGCACCTCACACCTCTTGGGGCACCTCCACTTCTCGGGGCACTGACTCCAGGGGAGAGGGGGGTGGATGGGTGGTGGGTATAGTATCTCTGGGGGAGAGTGATGGTGGTGGTGGGTATAGTATCTCGGGGGGAGAGTGAGGTGGTGGTATAGTATCTCTGAGGGGGAGGGTGGTAGTGGGTATAGTATCTCTGGGGGAGAGTGATGGTGGTGGTGGGTATAGTATCTCTGGGGAGAGTGATGGTGGTGGTGGGTATAGTATCTCTGGGGGAGAGGGATGGTGGTAGTGGGTATAGTATCTCTGGGGGAGAGGGATGGTGGTGGGTATAGTATCTCTGGGGGAGAGGGATGGTGGTGGTGGGTATAGTATCTCTGGGGGAGAGAGATGGTGGTGGGTATAGTCTCTGGGGGAGAGGGATGGTAGTGGGTATAGTATCTCTGAGGGAGAGGGATGGTAGGGGTATAGTATCTCTGGGGGAGAGAGATGGTGGTGGGTATAGTATCTCTGAGGGAGAGGGATGGTAGTGGGTATAGTATCTCTGGGGGAGAGAGATGGAGATGTATATATTATCTGGTGGATTTTTTCCTTATGAAATGATCTCTGGGGGAGGGATTGTGGTGGGTATAGTGTGTCTGGGGGAGGGATGTGTGGTGGGTATAGTGTGTCTGGGGGAGATATTTGAGTTAAAATTATATTACTTCTGACATAAAGGGTAATAGTGATAAAAAGTGATAAAGAGTTAAAGTTATATTCGAGTTAAAACTAACGTAGATATATCACCGAACCTAACCAACCGTACCTACCTAACCCAAACAAACCAACTAAGTCAATAATTTATGTTCTTAATATAATATAGTAATTAATAATTCAAAAAACTAACAGGAAACAATTTATTGAAAATAAGAAAATCACTCGGGCCGTGCAAATACCCACCACCATATAAAATTATACATAAAAATATAAATATATATATATATATATTAGATTATTAAATATATATATTAAATATACTTATATTAAACCAACAAAATTACTAGAGAAAGGGGGGTGTGAAAAATAAGAAGAGGGGGACATGTGCCTGAAAATTGCATACACAAACATAGATGGAGTGAGATCAAAGATACTGTAGTTAAGTCATGTAATACAGCTGCAGACACCAGACATTGTTGCACTCATGAGAGACAAAACTTGAAGAATGATATTTTAAATGAGGTCATATTCTCAAGGGTTACTCAGTTTGGAGACGAGACAGAAAAATTAGGAAATGCGTGGTAGTGTTGCTGTGCTGGTGAAAGAACACCTAAAGTAAATGCATATAGTCCGCCGCCAAGCAACACATGGTCAAAGGAGGAGCTGGATAATAAACGAGAGGGTTTTATAACAATAATGAGAGATTATAGCGAGAGCTGATAAAGACAGATCACGACTGTTGGTAGTTGGCGACTTCAACTTGAAATAAATCCATAGACTAGGAGGCATATGAGGCTAGAACAGAGGATTTTTGGACTTGTAGATTCGTAAACCACATCCTGTAAACATTTATGTTTCTACATGTTAAACAAGCTATGAGGATGAGGAAAGGGGATGTTCCCTTCATTCTGGATGTTATATTTACCAGGAAAGAGGAAGAGATATTTATCATTCAGTACCTCCCTCCCTTGGGTAAAAGTGCCATGTCTTTTGGGAATAGAGTATGCAATGCATTATAATCTGGAAGAAAATGAGCTGGAAGCAGTTGAAAAACCTGATTTGTGGAGAGGTCATTATGGGGAACTCATATTTCCTTAAGGAATTTGACAAACACTTGCTGTTAGGACATGAAGTAAATGAGAGATATTTCACAACACTTGACATACATGATAAAGGCACAACAAAATTTATACCAAAGGAGAGATGCAGAACTAGGAAAAGGGGATTTGTTTGTAGATGTCATCTGGATTTTTCCAAGTTTCGGAATTTCCGAGATATTTTCTATTTTGGTAAATATATATACAATGTTAATGAATTTTGATAAATGAGCTTTCCTGTCTACTTAGGTAATGATTCCAAAGATCGTCCTTCCTTAACTCCCTGGAATCTGAATGTAGCAGGTGCTCAATTGTCAAAAGTGAAAAATTTGGTTTGTCATCCGAATGCACCAAATCGGTAAATTTTGTAATAATCTTTTAAAAATAGTAAATGGCACTATTTTTGTAAAATCATTATAAGATCTATTATTCTAATAGGGGTTTGATAAAATACAGTAGAATGCCTACTGGTTTTACCTGTAATACAGTTGATTATGGATATATTGTAATGAAATGCTCTTATTGTTAAGAAACACTTTTTTAACGAGTATTTTGTAATGAGCAGCTCTGAAAATCAGTTGATTACAGATAATGCTAGATAATACACTTAATGTGTGTATATGTTACCACAAGTGAGGTATATAATGGTATTTATGAGTAAGATGTAATTGTGTCTTTGACACTGGTCAAATTAAGTACTGTGGTTTTTTATCACAGAACAGTTACTAGTATGCTATGAATGCTTACTAGGTAATGGATATGGTGACTTTAAACCATTGTAAACAATTTGTTCACTTAGATATATAGATATTATAAATATTGGCTGTTAGCTAGGTTAGGCTAAAATATGTAAAAATTATTCCAATGCAAAATCAAGAAGTTTCTTATGTATTTGCTGGAATAATATTCGGTAAACGAAGGACCATAAATGTGGGAAAAACCTGCCGGGATTGATATGAGAGGAGACTACTAGGGACTTGTACTGTACTGGGAAGACGGGACACCACGAGCGTAGCTCTCATCCTGTAACTACACTTAGGTAATTACACTTGGGTAATTACGTATGACAGTGTCAGACCACTGAGGAAGAATTGAAGCAGTAATTTCCTTAAGTACTTTCGTATTTCAATAATACATCTTCAGTAATACATCTTCATATATTCAATAATTCATTCATTCATTCAATAATACATCTTCATGTATGAATACTTCTTGGATCTTCCTGCCCGAAACACTTTGCGTAATAGTGGCTTTAGGCATTGTATGTACTAGCCCTATCTATAAATCAAACATTCTTTGTAAAATCCCTTGTATGTATGTACCTTACCTAAATAAACATTTTGTTTATTTTATTTTTATAACACATTCATGCCAAAGTGGCACCCCAGGGAAGGCTTACAGTTCCAGTTGGGCAGCATATAAGTGCCTCTGGGATCCTTTTCAATTGTGGGCGAGGGTGGCTTAGAAGGTAGAACTCTGTGCTCTGGTTTTGTGGTCTGGGGTTCGAGGCTCTTGTAGTCCAGGTGTGTGTACTCGCCTATTTGTACTCACCTATTTGTGCTTGCTGGGTTTGAGCTTTGGCTCTTTGGTCCCACCCCTGGAAACACAAACCGAAACTGTCTATTTTCCGCTTGTTACAACTCAAAATAAAGTTGTTACATCTTGGCTTAACGTGTTTATGACGTATTAGAACGTTGTTACAACTTGCTATATTGGTTGTTATAACTGGTTAGGTGTTAAAACTTGTTCGAACGTTGTACCAACGTCGTAGTATCGGTGTGTGTTTGGCGGGACGTTCCCTTTCACTCCAGCCTGCATCTCCTGCTTTTTCACTAGACTGTTGTGTGGCACTGTATGAAAGGCTTTCTGGCAATCCAAAAATATGCAATCTGCCCACCCCTCTCTTTCTTACCTGATTTTTGCTGCCTGGTCATAGAATTCAAGTAATCCTGTGAGGCAGGACCTGCCATCCCTGAATCCATGCTGGTGCTGTGTTACAAAGATCTTTCACTCCAGATGTTCCACTAGCTTTTTTCGCACAATCTTCTCCATCAGCTTGCATGGTATGCAAGTTAGAGACACTGGCCTGTAGTTCAGTGCCTCCTGTCTATCCCCTTTCTTTTATATCGGGACTACATTAGCTGCTGTGTGTGTGTGTGTGTGTGTGTGTGTGTGTGTGTGTGTGTGTGTGTGTGTGTGTGTGTGTGTGTGTGTGTGTGTGTGTGTCTTCATCTGGACCTTTGGGAGGTTGAACTGAGGACTTGTAAAGGTGAAGTTAGTGGTGTATGAACGAGGCCAGGCTGGTCATACAGTAGGGTCTCAACAAGTACCTAGTTACTCCCAAGTGTAAGGATGGTGGCCTCTCTGGAGTACCACAACGCTTGCTCCTCCTAACCCACACTCTGCCACCTCTCACAATTCACAATTCCATAAAATTATGAGTAATAACATTAATCGACGTAAATGTGACTGCCATTGTTCAATTCAGTATGAAATACAAAGTTACTTTGAAACACGTTAATATTTAATTTTAATGTGTGTTTTCCTCATTATCGTAACTGGAATAAAATACATTTTAAATTGAAATTAGTTTAATTTATTTTCTTAAAATTTCCATTATTTGAAAATGACGGTGAAGTGCCACCCACGCCGACGCCGGGCACCTGCTTCACCTGGTCCGGGATCCACTACAAGACCTTCGATGGCAAGGTGTACAGGTGAGTCTGCTCCAGTATTACTTCATATGCCAATGGAAGGTTTAAGTCATATTATTTAAACCATTTACTACATGTAGAGATAATTTTAACAGGTATGTGTTTATTTACCGTTTTATTTAATATTTCTGCCTCCAGGATCGAGCTGTTATCTCCTGGACCCCGCCTTTCTAACATCGGTTGTCTAATGTACTCACTCCTGTCCTTCTATTTTCTTGTATCACATCTACTACATATATTTTTCTCTGACACACACACTCCAGAATGCAACCCAACCAGCTTTCTCCCAGGTACCGGTTTACTGCTAGGTGAACAGGCTCATCGGGAGAAAGAAACTCGACCCAGTTGCTTCTTCCTCACCCGGAATCAAACCCGGACCCGTAGGACTACGACCCCCCCCCCCCCACGAGCGTTGCCTGCTAAGCCGTGAGGTCATTTGGCGTGTGTATAATTATCTAAATGTAGATATATCTTTACACACAGAAATCAGAATAGCGTGATGCATCAAATGAACAAATCCACAAGGGCCGTGACGAGGATTCGAACCTACGTCCGAGAGGATCCCAGACGCTGCCTTAATCGACTGAGCTGCGACATGGTCAAAAGAATTGCAACCGGGAAATCCTCCTGATTTACCGACAGATCCTGCAGTCTCTCCGAGACACAAACCAGGGTTTAATGCAATTCCCCCCATGCACCCGAGCTTTGTCAACATGCTGTTCTACCACTTCGCTCTTCATTACACAAAAATCACAATAGCGCGAGGCATCAAATAAACAAATCCACAAGTGCCGTGACGAGGATTCGAACCTTCTTTTGACCATGTCGTAGCTCAGCCGATTAAGGCAGCGTCTGGGATCCTCTCCGACGTAGGTTCGAACCCTCGTCACGACCCTTGTGGATTTGTTCATTAGATATATCTTGTCTTGAGTGGGGAGGGAGGGAGGGAGACGCCCCGGAAAAAAACGCCAGTCATTCCGTGTTTTGTAGGGTTATAGTAATGGAACTCTGATCACAGACATCATCAAGTGCATAGCGACTCGTAGGTAAATAGAGTGCAGCGATTAACATTAGAACTTTGTGTAAAATTGAGATTAAACGCCACACAGGTCCACGTGGGAGCAGTGCCACATGGCCATGTTTACAAATGCTTATATAAGGATAGGCGATATATTTGGACCATAGTGAACAGTGATTCAGTGACGTTACAGTGAACTGTAACACGACACACATAAAAGTTGAAACAAAGGAATATTGCCATGTGAAAAAGCGGAGATGTATAATAGTGCCAAAATAAGGCAACACCCTTGAATGTGTATACACTAGCCACGAGGTGACCAGGTAAGTTCACGGCTCTGGCTGCTGTACTTGGTAATATGTCCTGGGCTAACATTCTGGCACCAGGCTTTTGGAGGTCAAGCTCCTGGCTGCACGATACCTTGTTAATGTTTCTGGCCTCTCTCGGTACCTTGTTAATGTTCGTGGCCCCTCTCGGTACCTTGTTAATGTTTCTGGCCCCTCTCGGTACCTTGTTAATGTTCGTGGCCCCTCTCGGTACCTTGTTAATGTTCGTGGCCCCTCTCGGTACCTTGTTAATGTTCCTGACCCCTCTCGGTACCTTGTTAATGTTCCTGGCCCCTCTCGGTACCTTGTTAATGTTCCTGACCCCTCTCGGTACCTTGTTAATGTTCCTGACCCCTCTCGGTACCTTGTTAATGTTCCTGACCCCTCTCGGTACCTTGTTAATGTTCCTGGCCCCTCTCGGTACCTTGTTAATGTTCCTGACCCCTCTCGGTACCTTGTTAATGTTCCTGACCCCTCTCGGTACCTTGTTAATGTTCCTGGCCCCACTCGGTACCTTGTTAATGTTCCTGACCCCTCTCGGTACCTTGTTAATGTTCCTGACCCCTCTCGGTACCTTGTTAATGTTCCTGACCCCTCTCGGTACCTTGTTAATGTTCCTGACCCCTCTCGGTACCTTGTTAATGTTCCTGGCCCCTCTCGGTACCTTCTTAATGTTCGTGGCCCCTCTCGGTACCTTCTTAATGTTCCTGACCCCTCTCGGTACCTTGTTAATGTTCCTGGCCCCTCTCGGTACCTTGTTAATGTTCGTGGCCCCTCTCGGGCGTGTATAGCCTTGGGTTGCAGGTTGCAGCCAGTTGTCTCGACTTCGAGTTGAGGAGCGTGTTACGACCGCCTCCTGGGTAAATCCCTTTTCTTATTTTTGGTTAGGTAGCTCCAGGGAGCCGAAGGGGATCTCCACAAAAGAACAGCATTGACTGTAATGAAACGCCATTTTCTGGGCGAGACTCAGAGGCTCCCTGGCATCCCTCCCTACAGTCGGCGGTTTTTCGCGTTTTTGATACTCAGCGTCTGTGAACTGGGGAGAGTTGCTGGCATGGAGGTTTGGGACCCCCTCGTCCCCCTCCCAGTGAGGGGGGGGGGTTGCGCAGACAGATGCGCGGCGGTTGTGGTGACATCATACTTGTTTCATTGTTTTTGATTGGGGAGTTCTGCTTTCGGTTTGCAATTTTTGACCAGCAGTAGTTTCTTTTGGAATTCCTACCTTTCTGGGTGCCTAACCTGGTAGATAGCAAAGACTGCGTCCAATTACACAGGGGTGTCTTTAGGCATTTTTTTTTTTTTTTTTTTTTTTTAGATATATGTATACAAGAGCTGTTACATTCTTGTACAGCCACTAGTACGCGTAGCGTTTCGGGCAGGTCCCTGGAATACGATCCCCGCCGCGAAGAATAGTTTTTTCATCCAAGTACACATTTTACTGTTGCGTTAAACAGAGGCTACAGTAAAGGAATTGCGCCCAGTAAATCCTCCCCGGCAAGGATACGAACCCATGACATAGCGCTCGCGGAACGCCAGGCGAGTGTCTTACCACTACACCACGGAGACTGAATTGCTCCTCTTGCCTCTCTTGAGGGGGCCAGGTTCTGGCTCTGGTCTCCGGTAGGCCTAGAACTCCTTGACTGACTATTGCCACGGTCTAATATATACACATCAGCCCGGTATAGCTCCGAGGAGCCTCCAGGTCTCACCCAGAAAATGGCGTTTCATTTCATTCAACGCTGGTTTTTTGTACCTATGTGCACCATTATACATACATAGACGTAGTAAAAATTATATAGTTGAATTTGGTACTATTCACTTTATATAAGTCCGAAAAAATATTTAAAAAGCAACCTTAGTACAAAGCTAGAGTACAAAAGGTAGGTAAGACAGTTATTTAATTAAGAGTCAAATTGATTAGTTTAATGATTACCTGTCTTTTGGGAACAAGGCACATACCTCCGTCACAGGGATGTCAACATGCCATTAATTTGTCCACATAATTATGAGTTATTACTCTGGTTATATTATCCGATTTATAGATACGAATAAACTGCAACTAAATGTACGACACCAACACAAGACAAATCTTCATAGTTCTTAAGTAATTTATGTTATATACACAATTATGTATGAGTGTAGGTGGGAGAACTTTCCCTGACGTGGCTTCCCTTGACAACTCCCGAGGCCCCGTGTCATGACCACGTGTTCCCTTGACAGCTTCGAGACCCCGTGTCATAACCATGTGTTCCCTTGACAGCTTTGAGAGCTCGTGTCCCTACACCTGGTGAAGGACTCGTCCCATGGAACCTTCACCGTCAACTTGCGCGCGGCTGACGGCTGTCAAGGGTCATCTTGCCCCAAGGTCATCAGATCTTCCTAGAGGACGATGAGTTTGTCCTCCAGGCCACAGGTGAGTCCCACTTCTTGGTCCCACTTGTTGCTCTCACTTGTTAAACGATACAGGTGAGTGGTGTTAGTTGGTCCATTTGTTGGTCAAACTTGTTGGACGGAATTAAGAGATTAATAGTTATGTCTAGCAGTGAAATTATTATTTTCTTGCTAGGTCATTTTATTTTATATTACAATGAAAGATATTGTAAAGATGTTATTGGTAAATTTAACATTGACAAGTGATTTTGCTTATATGTTAAAGAAGTTTATTTTTCTTAAATGAAAATATGTAAAGTACATATATTTACTAAAACATGGTTGTTGTGATGTACTGTGAAACACTTTACCTTCATGGAAATTCACAATCTGTTACACCCACACACACGCCACATACACACCCACACACACACACACACACACACACACACACAGGTGTGTGTGTGTGTAGGGGTGTGCACACACCACACCCTCACATGCCCACACACACACCCACACCTCACATGCCCCATACATGCATGCCCACACCACACACACAAGTGGGTGTGAAGTGACAAGTGGCAAGAGGCAGAAGGGCAATATGAAAACGACATAGCAAGCAAGGCTAAGACCCAACCCAAATTGCTCCACAGCCACATCAGGAGAAAGACAACAGTGAAGGAACAGGTAATGAAACTGAGGATAGGGGCAGACAGATTCACTACAAATGACAAAGAAGTGTGCGAGGAACTCAATATGAAATTCCAGGAAGTCTTCACATTAGAGCAAGGAGAAGTTCCAGAGATAAGAGAAGGAATAATTAACCAGGCACCACTAGAGGAATTTGAGATTACCAGTGGAGATGTAAGGAAGCTTTTGCTAGAGTTGGATGTGACAAAGGCTATAAGCCCAGATGGAATATCACCAAGGATACTAAAGGAAGGAGCAGCACTCTCCCTGCCACTCCCCATGGTGTATAACAAATCACTGGTAACAGGTGAAATGCCAGAAATTTGGAAGGCGGCAAACGTGGTCCCGATATACAAGAAGGGGGATAGACAGGAGGCACTGAACTACAGGCCAGTGTCCCTAACTTGCATACCATGCAAGCTAATGGAGAAAATTGTGCGAAAAAAACTAGTCGAACATCTGGAGCGAAGGAACTTTGTGTCACAACACCAACATGGTTTCAGGGATGGCAAGTCATGCCTCACAAGATTAATTGAATTCTACGATCAAGCAACAAGAATCGGGCAATAAAGAGAGGGGTGGGCAGACTGCATATTTTTGGATTGCCAGATAGCCTTTGACACAGTGCCACACAAGAGACTAGCGCAAAAGCTGGAAGTGCAGGCAGGAGTGAAAGGGAAGGTACTCCATTGGATATGGGAGTACCTAAGTAACAGAAGGAAGCAAGTCACTGTGCGGGGTGAGATATCAGATTGGCGAGACGTCACCAGTGGGGTACCGCAGGGTTCAGTCCTTGGACCCATACTGTTTCTTATATATGTAAATGATCTTCCAGATGGTATAGAATCATTCCTCTCATTGTTTGCTGCTGATGCAAAAAATTTTGAGGAGGATTAAGACGGAGGAAGACAGTATGAGACTACACGATGACCTAGACAGACTGCATGAATGGTCCAACAAATGGCTACTAAAGTTCAACCCGAGTAAATGTAAGGTAATGAAACTAGGCAGTGGAAACAGGAGACCAGACACAGGATACAGAATGGGAGATGAAGTCCTTCATGAAACGGACAGAGAGAAGGATCTAGGAGTTGATATCACACCAACCCTGTCTCCTGAAGCCCACATCAAAAGAATAACATCTGCAGCGTATGCGAGACTGGCTAACATCAGAACTGCCTTCAGAAACTTGTGTAAGGAATCATTCAGAACCTTGTATACCACATATGTAAGACCAATCCTGGAGTATGCGGCCCCAGCATGGAGCCCGTACCTTGTCAAGCACAAGGGGAAGCTTGAAAAAGTTCAGAGATATGCCACTAGGCTAGTCCCAGAACTAAGAGGCATGAGTTACGAAGAAAGGCTGCGAGAAGTGCACCTCACGACACTAGAAGACATAAGAGTAAGGGGAGATATGATCACTACCTACAAAATTCTCAGAGGAATTGACAGGGTAGATAAAGATAATCTGTTTAACACGGGTGATAAGCGAACAAGGGGACACAGGTGAAAACCAAGTACCCAAATGAACCACAGCGACGTTAGAAAGAACTTTTTCAATGACATAGTAGTTAACAGATGGAATGCATTAGGCAGGGATGTGGTGGAGGCTGACTCCATACACAGTTTCAAATGTAGATATAATAGAGCCCAGTAGGCTCAGGAACCTGTACATCAGTTGATTGACAGTTGAGAGGCGGGACCAAAGAGCCAGAGCTCAACCCCCGCAAGCACAATTGAGTGAGTACACACACACACACACGCACACACACACACACACACCACACACACACACACACACACACCACACACACACACACACACACACACACCCTCACATGCCCACACACATGCATGCCCACACACCCACACACACAACTGTTAGAAACAGTTGATTGACAGTTGAGAGGCAGGCCGAAAGAGCAGAACTCAACCCCCGCAAGCACAATTAGGTGAGTACACAAACAGACACACACACACACACACCACACACAAACACACACAGTGCCATGTGTAACCAGAGCCGCTTGTGTCCACAGAGACAGGTGAGCCAAGTCTGGCCTACCGGGACACCAACCTGGTCATCCCTGGTCAGATGAACGGTGTTGTGTACGAGAGAGTGGCCCACTTTGTGTTGGTCAAGGTGTCCGGCCTGGGACTGACCATCAAGTGGGACATGAAGGTAAGTCACCAGCACAGTGTGGGGTCAGAGGAGTGGGTGGAGTCGTATTTAGACCGAGATTGTAGTGAAATATTTAGCAAATGGGGAGTAACTAGGCTACTCTTATCTTTGCCCGTATTCAATAGAGCAAAGTTCTCCCGCGACCCTCGTCCTTAAAGAATTAACAAGTAAAGCAATAACGAACCTAGCAACTACAACATAAATTAGTATCTAAAGAGTCTCCACGTCTTGTCCTGAAAATTTCTAGATTACCATATGGGCTATGCTAGGCTTGTGGAATGTTTTTCCTTCCAACCAGAAAAAACTGTCAGAACAAAGTGCCAAATACACTATATACAGGCTGGCCTCACTCTTGACAACATGACTCAAATTTTCCGGGGAAAATGAAGTAATACCAAGCTGCTAATACACGTTTTCTGGGGGAAGCGCCTATTTTCTGTGGACTGCGCAATCGTCCTCGACTGAAGTCATTCCATCAAGCGTTGACACCACAGACGCATTCATAAATTTTTACATGCTGGTCATTCAAAACGCCAACAGAACCTTAACACTTAACTTAACCTAACCTATGCCTAAATATATATGCACAATATGCTACATGTATGAGTATATTAATTTATATTTGAGAAAATTCCTG
>WNGS01047158.1:30581-43793 GCA_020271785.1 Procambarus virginalis | reverse complement strand
ATTTTAACTCGAATAAAAGCAAATTTGACCTCATACATATGAATTGGGTGTAGCTTTAAATTTCGTAAGAAGAAAAATTTGAGTAAATATATTAATTCATGAAAACTTGGCTTATTAGCAAATCGGGCCTTGCATAGTAGGCTGAGAAGTGCGTTCTGGCTACTAGGTACGACACTTAACGTAGATATATGACCGAACCTAACCAACCCTACCTAACCTACCTAACCTAACCTATCTTTATAGGTTAGGTTAGGTTAGTTAGGTAGCCGAAAAAGTTAGGTTAGGTTAGGTAGTCGAAAAACAATTAATTCATGAAAACTTGGCTTATTAGGCAAATTGGGCCTCGCATAGTAGGCTGAGTAGTGAGTTCTGGCTACTAGGTACGACATTATATATATATATATATATATATATATATATATATATATATATATATATATATATATAATGTAAATCTGAGGAACCACCTACCTATGATGCCATAGTTATTGTAATTTTCGCTATTTAGGGGTCAATGTCTTTATCACCAGCTGTGTCCCTCCCTCAGTCACCAGCACACTTGTCCCTCCCTCAGTCACCAGCACACTTGTCCCTCCCTCAGTCACCAGCACACTTGTCCCTCCCTCAGTCACCAGCACACTTGTCCCTCCCTCAGTCACCAGCACACTTGTCCCTCCCTCAGTCACCAGCACACTTGTCCCTCCCTCAGTCACCAGCACACTTGTCCCTCCTCAGTCACCAGCACACTTGTCCCTCCCTCAGTCACCAGCACACTTGTCCCTCCCTCAGTCACCAGCACACTTGTCCCTCCCTCAGTCACCAGCACACTTGTCCCTCCCTCAGTCACCAGCACACTTGTCCCTCCCTCAGTCACCAGCACACTTGTCCCTCCCTCAGTCACCAGCACACTTGTCCCTCCCTCAGTCACCAGCACACTTGTCCCTCCCTCAGTCACCAGCACACTTGTCCCTCCCTCAGTCACCAGCACACTTGTCCCTCCCTCAGTCACGAGGTAATGACAGTCGTCTCTCTGCCCCCAGCCATCTGCGACCCACCGTGTTTGAACAACGGGATCTGCATCCCGCCGAACAGGTGCCAGTGTTCGGAGGCGTGGGAGGGACCGAGGTGCGGCCAGTCCAAAACCATATGCTCCGAGGAGCCTCGCGTTTTGAAGTCCAGGAAGCGGTGCGAGGGCAGGTGAGTCTTCACACACTCTACTCTTGCTCGTCCACACCTGCAGCGCACTATAGTCAACTAGGTTGACTAGTTCATTAACAGTCGGTTTTACCCGGGTTGCAGATGATGAGTCACAGTAACGTGGCTGAAGACTAACCCACACGCCAGAACATGAGGAAACGACCACGTTTCGGTCCGTCCTGTACCATTATGAAGTAAATTGTGATAATGGTCCTGGACGGACCGAAACATCGCCGTCTCCCCATCTTGTGGGGTCTTCTTACCCTGATTCGTATCTCGCTGAGAGCGTAACGTTTGGGTAAATTTCCTTACACCTCATGCCTTTTAGTCCACCAGATAACCACCCTGAACACATACTATATACTTGCCATTCACCTCATTTTCTCCCATTGCCTTTTCTCATACCCCTAAATATCTTGCATATCTCAATCATGTTTTCTCTGGTTCTCCATTCACGAATCTGTGCCAATTTCAGTTCTCTCGGCTAACCCACATATCCGAAACCTCGTAAATGTGGAACCAACTTAGTAGAATCCGTCAGGATTCTTTCAAGTTGCATTGTTTTCTCTGATTTAGGTTCCAGTCCAGTGCGGCGTACTCTGGCATAGGTCTCCCTTATGGGGCAGGCGACGCTCCAACACCGCTTCTTCTCTAGGTTGCTGACGGCTAAATATGTTATCATGAGTAGTTGAATAACATTGTTATCGTCAAGCACACCTTCCTCCTCCAGATATTCACATCCCCATCAATATTTAAAGCATCAACACACCCCGGAAGCTTATCCCCACATCCACACCCCGGAAGCTTACCCACACATCCACATCCCGGAAGCTTATCCACACATCCACACCCGGAAGCTTACCCACACATCCACATCCCGGAAGCTTATCCACACATCCACACCCCGGAAGCTTACCCACACATCCACATCCCAGAAGCTTATCCACACATCCACATCCCGGAAGCTTACCCACACATCCACATCCCGGAAGCTTATCCACACATCCACATCCCGGAAGCTTACCCACACATCCACATCACTGAAGCTTATCCACACATCCACATCCCGGAAGCTTATCCCCACATCCACATCCCGGAAGCTTATCCACACATCCACATCACTGAAGCTTACCCACACATCCACATCCCGGAAGCTTACCCACACATCCACATCCAGGAAGCTTACCCACACAATAAGAATTCCAAAGAACAACATAAAGCACATAGAGATGTCTAGAAATGAAGTAGAAAATATGCTCAAGGAACTAAAAAATAACAAAGCAGTTGGTCCAGATGGAGTTTCACCATGGGTTCTGAGAGAATGTGCATCTGAGATCAGCATTCCACTTCACCTGATTTTTCAGACATCCCTGTGTACAGGAGTCGTATCAGAAGCGTGGAAAAAGGCTAACATAGTTCCAATCTACAAAAGTGGCGGCAGGGAAGATCCCCTCAATTATAGACCTGTATCGTTGAGAAGTGTAATAGTCATAATAATGGAAAAATTAAAATTAAACTAAATGGGTAGAACACCTGGAGACAAACGATATATGAGATCGTCAGTATGGTTTCCGATCTGGAAAATCCTGTGTAACAAATTTACTCAGTTTCTATGATCGAGCCACAGAGATTTTACAGGAGAGAGATGGTTGGGTTGACTGCATCTATCTGGACCTAAAAAAAAAAAAGCTTTCGACAGAGTTTCACATAAGAGGTTGTTCTGGAAATTGGAACACATTGGAAGGGTGACAGGTAAGTCGCTAACTTGGATGAAAATTTTCTGACTGATAGAAAAATGAGAGTAGTAATAAGAGGAAGTGAATCGGACTGGAGAAACGTCACAAGCGGAGTACCACAGGATTCAGTTCTTGCATCGGTAATGTTCATTGTCTACATAAATGATCTATCAGATGGGATACAGAATTATATGAACATGTTTGTTGATGATGCTAAGATAATAGGGAAGATAAGTAACTTAGATGATTGTCATACTCTTCAAGAAGACCTGGACAGAATAAGTATATAGAGCACTATTTGGCAAATGAAATTTAATGTAAATAAATGGAATGTGAAATAGGAGAGCATAGTCCCCACACAACCTATAAATAATGTGAGAAATCTTTAAAGAAGTCTGATAAAGAGATCTATTGGTGGTTCTAGATAGAAAACTATCACCTGTGGATCACATTAAGAACATTGTGCGAGGGGCCTATGCTACACTTTCTAACTTCTGAATTACATTTAATTACATGGATGGGGAAATACTAAAGAAATTGTTCACGACTTTTCTTAGACCAGTGCTGGAATATGGAGAGGTTGAATGGTGCCCATATCTAAAGAAGCAAATAAAATAACTGGAAAAGGTGTAAAGACATGCCACTAAGTAGCTCCCAGACCTGAAGGACAAGAGCTATGAGAAAAGGTTAAAGGGATTAAATATGCCAAAACTAGAAGACACACGAAAAAAAGGCGATATGATCACTATGTACAAAATAGTAACAGGAATTGATAAAATTGATAGGGAATATTTCTTGAGACCTGGAACTTCAAGAACAAGAGGTCATAGATTTAAACTAAACACAGATGCCAAAGATATATAAGAAAATTCACTTTCGCAGAGTGGTAGACGATTAGAAAAAGTTAGGCGAGAAGGTGGTGGAGGCCAAGACCGTCAGTAGTTTCAAAGCGTTATATGACAGAGTGTTGGGAAGACGGGACACCACGAGCGTAGCTCTCATCCTGTAACAACACTTGGGTAATTACAGCCCGGAAACTTACCCACACATCCACAACCTGGAGGCTTACCTACACATCCACATTCCAGAAGCTTACCCACACATCCACATCCCGGAAGCTAACCTAACCTACATATCCACATTCCGGAATTTTAATCCAATCATGAAAAGTGGTTATCATATCCCAGCCTAATGATGTATTTGGTTGTCATATTCCAGCTTAATGATGTATGTAGTTGCCATATCCCAGCTTAAAGATGTGTGTGTTTATCATATCCCAGCTTAATGATGTATCTGGTTGTCATAGCCCAGCTAATGATGTATGTGGTTGTCATATTCCAGTGAAATGATGTGGTTGTCATATCCCAGCTTAATGATTTATGTGATTTTCATATTCCAGCTTAATGATGTATGAGATTATCATATCCCAGCTTAATGATGTATGAGATTATCATATCCCAGCTTAATGATGTATCTGGTTGTCATATCCCAGCTTAATGATGTATGTGGTTGTCATATTCCAGCTTAATTTTTAAACTGTATGTTGTTGTCATTTACCAGCTTAATGATGATACTATGTATGGAGTCTGCCTCCACCACATCACTTCCTAATGCATTCCATTTGTTAATTACAGACATTAGAAAGTCATTTCAAATGTCTTTGTGGCTCATTTGGATACTCGGATTCCACCTGTGTCTCCTTGTGCGAGTACCACCCGTGTTAAATAATCCATTCTGGAATGACCTATTAATTCCACTGAGAATTTTGTATGTGGTGTTCATGTCTCCTCGAACTCTTTTGTCTTCCAGCGACGTGAGGTGCAATTCACATAGCCTTTCCTCGCAATTCATACCTCTTAGTTCTGGGCCTAGCCTAGTGGTATACCTTTGAACCTTCTCCAGCTTCGTCTTGTATTTGGCAAACAGTTTTATATAAAGTATATTTTAGGCTTATATCGAGGTGTCCCCCCACCCCAGGACCGAATTACTGACCCTCCCCAGGAGGCAACCCCACAACACGCAGACTAACTCCTGGGTACCTGTTTACTGCTAGGTGAACAGCAGCATTAGGTGGTAGGAAACGCGCCTAACCATTTCTGGTCCGCCTGGGATTCTAAACTAATATAATCTCAGTAACCCTGATATAAGATATATTATATCTACTTCTATATCTATATTATATAGGTATATTATATCTACAGATATAACCCTGTAGCTATAAACTCAGTAACTTGAAACACTAAACAATACTGTGTTTGTTTCAGCACATGCGTGTACACGTGTCATGATGGGTACCAGTTCCGGGAGGGCGTGAAGAGCCTCACTATGATGTGCCACGACGATGTTTGGTCCGTCCAGGAGGCCGGCTGGAGCCACACAACACCGGAGTGTCTGGGTGAGTACCTCACACCTCTGGGGCACCTCACACCTCTCTGGGGCACCTCATACCTGCGGGGCCCCTCACACCTCTCGGGGCACCTCACACCTCCGGGGCACCTCACACCTCCAGGGCACCTCACACCTCCGGGGCACCACACTCCAAGGTAGAGGGATGGTGGTTTGTATAGTATCTCTGGGGGAGAGGGATGGATGATTGAGGAAGGAACACTTGTTCCTCCCTCAGTCACGAGGTAATGACAGTCGTCTCTCTGCCCCCAGCCATCTGCGACCCACCGTGTTTGAACAACGGGATCTGCATCGCGCCGAACAAGTGCCAGTGTTCGGAGGCGTGGGAGGGACCGAGGTGCGGCCAGTCCAGGTGCTCCATGGAAACGAGTCCTGAAGTTATGAACACCAGGAAGGGTGCGAGGGCAGGTGAGTCTTCACACCCTCTACTCTTGCTCTTCCACACCTGCAGCGCACTAGTCAACTAGGTTGACTAGTTCATTAACAGTCGGTTTTACCCGGGTTGCAGATGATGAGTCACAGTAACGTGGCTCAAGACATGAAGACTAACCCACACGCCAGAACTATAGGAAACGACCACGTTTCGGTCCGTCCTGGACCATTATCAAGTAGATTGTGATAATGGTCCTGGACGGACCGAAACATCGTCGTCTCCCCATCTTGTGTGGTTTAGTCTTCTTACCCGGGTTCGTATCTCGCTGAGGGCGTATCATTTGGGTAACTTTCCTTACACCTCATGCCTTTTATTCCAGCAGATAACCACCATGAACACGTACTATATACTTGCCACTCATCTCATTTTCTCCCATTGCCTTTTGTAATATCCCTCAGTATCTTGTATGTCTCAATCATGTTTTCTCTGGTTCTCCATTCACGAATCTGTCAATTTCAGTTCTCTCTGCTAGCCCACATATCCGAAACCTCGTAAATGTGGTACTAACTTAGTAGAAACCGTCAGGATTCTTTCAAGTTACATTGTTTTCTCTGATTTATGTTCCAGTCCAGTGCGGCGTACTCTGGCATAGGTCTCCCTTATGGGGCAGGCGACGCTCCAACACCGCTTCTTCTCTAGGTTGCTGACGGCTAAATATGTTATCATGAGTAGTTGAATAACATTGTTATCGTCAAGCACACTTTCCTCCTCCAGATATTCACATCCGCAACATTATTTAAAGCATCAACACATCCTGCAAGCTTACCCACACATCCGCATCCCGGAAGCTTACCCACACATCCACATCCCGGAAGCTTACCCACATCCACATCCCAGAAGCTTACCCACATCCACATCCCGGAAGCTTACCCACATCCACATCCCAGAAGCTTACCCACACATCCACATCCCAGAAGCTTACCCACACATCCACATCCCGAAAGCTTACCCACACATCCACATCCCAGAAGCTTACCCACACATCCACATCCCGAAAGCTTACCCACACATCCACATCCCAGAAACTTACACATCCACATCCAGAAGCTTATCCACACATCCACATCCCGAAGCTTACCCACACATGGTAAGTGGTTGTGGTCTTCATGATGTATGTGGTTGTCATATCCCAGCTTATTGATGTATGTGGTTGGCATATCCCAGCTTAATGATGTATATGGTTTTCTAACCCAGCTCAATTTTGAAACTATGCTGTTGTCATTTTGCAAGTTAATGATGAAACTGTCTATGGAGTCTGCCTCTACCACATCACTTCCTAATGCATTCCATTTGTTAATTACCGACATTAGAAAGTCAATTCAAATGCCTTTGTGGTTCATTTGGGTATTCGGTTTCCACCTGTGTCCCCTGGTGCGAGTACCACCCGTGTTAAATAATCCATCCTGGTATGCCCTATTAATTTCAATGAGAATTTTGTATGTGGTGATCATGTCTCCTCGAACTCTTCTGTCTTCCAGCGACGTGAGGTGCAATTCACGCAGCCTTTCCTCGTAGCTCATACCTCTTAGTTCTGGGACTAGCCATGTGGTATACCCTTCAACTTTCTCCAGCTTCGTCTTGTGCTTGACAAAGTGCTTTATACATACATTACATGCTAGGCTTATATCGAGGTGTCCCCCCCACCCCAGGACCGAATTACTGACCCTCCCTAGGATGCAACCCCATGACACGCTGACTAACTCTTGGGTACCTGTTTACTGCTAGGTGAACAGCGGCATTAGGTGATAGGAAACGCGCCTTATTATTCTTTTCCGCCTGAGTTTATATCTAAACGGATATAAACTCGGTAACCCTGAAATAAGATATAATATAGATTTTGATATATTATATCTTCATCTATAATATATCTACGTCTATATCTATATTATATAGATATATTATATCTACAGATATATCCCTGTAGATATAAACTCAGTAACTTGAAACACTAAATAATACTGTGTTTGTTTCAGCACATGCGTGTACACGTGTCATGATGGGTACCAGTTCCGGGAGGGCGTGAAGAGCCTCACCATGATGTGCCACGACCATGTTTGGTCCGTCCAGGAGGCCGGCTGGAGCCACACAACACCGGAGTGTCTGGGTGAGTACCTCACACCTCTGGGGCACCTCACACCTCTCTGGGGCACCTCATACCTCCAGGGCACCTCACACCTCTCGGAGTACCTCACACCTCTCGGAGTACCTCACACCTCTCGGGGCACCTCACACCTCTCGGGGCACCTCACACCTCTCGGGGCACCTCACACCTCTCGGGGCACCTCACACCTCTCGGGGCATCTCACACCTCTCGGGGCATCTCACACCTCTCGGGGCACCTCACACCTACGGGGCACCTCACACCTCCGGGGCACCTCACACCTCCGGGGCACCACACTCCAAGGTAGAAGGATGGTGGTTTGTATAGTATCTCTGGGGGAGAGGGATGGATGACTGAGGAAGGAACACGTGTCCCTCCGTCAGTCACCAGCACACTTGTCCCTCCCTCAGTCACCAGCACACTTGTCCCTCCCTCAGTCACCAGCACACTTGTCCCTCCCTCAGTCACCAGCACACTTGTCCCTCCCTCAGTCACCAGCACACTTGTCCCTCCCTCAGTCACCAGCACACTTGTCCCTCCCTCAGTCACCAGCACACTTGTGCCTCCCTCAGTCACCAGCACACTTGTCCCTCCCTCAGTCACCAGCACACTTGTCCCTCCCTCAGTCACGAGGTAATGACAGTCTTCTCTCTGCCCCCAGCCATCTGCGACCCACCGTGTTTGAACAACGGGATCTGCATCCCGCCGAACAGGTGCCAGTGTTCGGAGGCGTGGGAGGGACCGAGGTGCGGCCAGTCCAGGTGCTCCATGGAGACGAGTCCTGAAGTTATGAACGCCGGGAAGCGGTGCCGGACCAGGTGAGTCTTCATACACTCTACTCTTGCTCTTCCACACCTGCAGCGCAGGTGTGGAAGAGCAAGACTGTTCATTAACAGTCGGTTTTACCCGGGTTGCAGATGATGAGTCACAGTAACGTGGCTGAAGACATGAAGACTAACCCACACGAAAGAACATGAGGAGACGACCACTTTTCGGTCCGTCCTGGACCATTATCAATTAGATTGTGATAATGGTCCTGGACGGACCGAAACATCGTCGTCTCCCCATCTTGTGTGGTTCAGTCTTTTTATCCGGGTTCGTATCTCGCTGAGGGCGTAACGTTTAGGTAAATCTCCTTACACCTCATGCCTTTTAGTCCACCAGATAACCACCCTGAACACATACTATATACTTGCCACTCATCTCATTTTCTCCCATTGCCTTTTGTCATGCCCCTAAGTATCTTGTATGTCTCAATCATGTTTTCTCTGGTTCTCCATTCACGAATCTGTGCCAATTTCAGTTCTCTCTGCTAGCCCACATATCCGAAACCTCGTAAATGTGGAACCAACTTAGTAGAATCCGTCAGGATTCTTTCAAGTTGCATTGTTTTCTCTGATTTAGGTTCCAGTCCAGTGCGGCGTACTCTGGCATAGGTCTCCCTCATGGGGCAGGCGACGCTCCAACACCGCTACTTTTCTAGGTTGCTGACGGCTAAATATGTTATCATGAGTAGTTGAATAACATTGTTATCGTCAAGCACACCTTCCTCCTCCAGATATTCACATCCCCATCAATATTTAAAGCATCAACACACCCCGGAAGCTTATCCCCACATCCACACCCCGGAAGCTTACCCACACATCCACATCCCAGAAGCTTATCCACACATCCACATCCCAGAAGCTTATCCACACATCCACATCCCAGAAGCTTATCCACACATCCACATCCCAGACGCTTACTCACACATCCGCATCCAGGAAGTTTACCCACACATCCGCATCACAGAAGCTTATCCACATCCCAGAAGCTTACCCACACATCCACATCCAAGAAGCTTACCCACACATCCACATTCCAGAAGCTTATCCACACATCCACATCCTGGAAGCTTATCCACACATCCACATCACAGGAAGCTTATCCACACATCCACATCCAGAAGCTTACCTACACATCCACATCCCAGAAGTTTGCATACACATCCCCATCTTGGAAGCTTACCCACACATCCACATCCCAGAAGCTTATCCACACATCCACATCCCAGAAGCTTACCCACACATCCACATCCCAGAAGCTTACCCACACATCCACATTCCTGAAGCTTACCCACACATCCACATCCCGGATACTTACCCACACATCCATATCCCGGATGCTTACCCACACATCTACATCCCATAACCTTACCCACACATTGGCATCCCGAAAGCTAGCCTAACCTAACCAACACATCAACATTCAGGAATTTTAATCCAATCATGAAACGTGGTTATCATATCCCAGCTTAATGATGTATGTGGTTGTCATTTTCCAGCTTAATGTTGAAACTGTCTATGGAGTCAGCCTCTACCACATCACTTCCTAATGCATTCCATTTGTTAATTTCTGACATTTGAAAGTCAATCCAAATGCCTTTGTGGTTCATTTGGGTACTCGGTTTCCACCTGTGTTCCCTGGTGCGAGTACCACCCGTGTTAAATAATCCATTCTGGAATGCCCTATTAATTCCACTGAGAATTTTGTATGTGGTGATCATGTCTCCTCGAACTCTTCTGTCTTCCTGCGACGTGAGGTGTAATTCACACACCCTTTCCTCGCAACTTATACCTCTTAGTTCTGGGACTAGCCATGTGGTATACCCTTGAACTTTCTCCAGCTTCGTCTTGTGCTTGACAAAGTACTTTATACATACAGTACATGTTAGGCTTATATCGAGGTGTCCCCCCACCCCAAGACCGAATTACTGACCCTCCCCAGGAGGCAACCCCACGACACGCTGACTAACTCTTGGGTACCTGTTTACTGCAAGGTGAACAGCTGCATTAGGTGATAGGAAACGCGCCTTATTATATCTGTTCCGCCTGGGATTCTAAACGGATATAAACTCAGTAACCCTGATATAAGATATATTATATTTACATCTATAATATATCTATTATATTTACATCTATATTATATCTACATCTATATTATATCTACATCTATATTATATGGATATATTATATTCAAAATTCAATTCAAAATTTAAATTCAAGATTCAAATGTTTATTCAGGTAAAGTACATACATACAAGAGGTGATACGAAAATTTATAGATTTATAGATAGAGCTAGTACATACAATGCCTAAAGCCACTATTACGCAAAGCGTTTCGGGCAGGAAAAACATAAAGACTAAAACTTAATACAAATTGAGATTAAAGTATAAAATGTGTTGAGAACAAATAAAAATAAAAAGGGGGGAACATGGCAAAAAACAGCAAAAATATCTACCTCTGTTTATATATATATATATATATATATATATATATATATATATATATATATATTATATATATATATATATATATATATATATATGTCGTACTAGTAGCCAGAACGCACTTCTCAGCCTACTATGCAAGGCCCGATTTGCCTAATAAGCCAAGTTTTCCTGAATTAATATAATTTCTCTATTTTTTTTCTTATGAAATGACAAAGCTACCCATTTCAATATGTATGAGGTCAATTATATTTTATTGCAGTTAAAATTAACGTACATATATGACCGACCTAACCAACCCTACCTAACCTAACCTAACCTATCTTTATATGTTAGTTAGGTTAGGTAGCCGAAAAAGTTAGGTTAGGTTAGGTAGGTAGGTTAGGTAGTCGAAAAACAATTAATTCATGAAAACTTGGCTTATTAGGCAAATCGACCCTTGCATAGTAGGCTGAGAAGTACGTTCTGGCTACTAGTTACGACAATATATATATATATATATATATATATATATATATATATATATATATATATATACTGTTTATATCACAATATATCTCTTTAGATAAACTTAGCACTTGAAACACTAAACTATACGTATTAGGTCCAGAAAATGCGTGTACAAGTGTCCATGATGGGTACCAGTTCCGGGAGGGCGTGAAGAGCCTCACCATGATGTGCCACGACACTGTTTGGTCCGTCCAGGAGCCGGCTGGAGCCACACAACACCGGAGTGTCTGGGTGGAGGTAGTTTACTCAACACCTTCGGGGAACCCCACACCTCTCGGGGCCAGTCACACCTCCCGGGGCACCTCACACCCTCCCGGGGCACTCGACACCTCCCGGGGACACCACACACTACCCGGGGCACCTCACATCTCCAGGGCACCTCACACCCCCAGGGAACCTCACATGTTGGGGCACCTCACACCTCCAGGGATGAGGGGATGGTGGTGGGTATAGTATCTCTGGTGTAGAGGGATGGAGGTGGGTATATAGTAAAAAAAAATGAAATAAAATATATTCAGATAATCTCCCAGTCTTTTCATAGCTTGAAGGTTATGTGATAATGGTGGTGAAATATGGCATATGGCAATGTGGTTGATGTGTTTTGGCTATGTGGTACACTACTGGTAAGTGTTGGTGGAATATTATACAGAAAGTGAACATTGTAGACGTGAAATAATAGATGATGTAGACTAAGTGCAATGTGTGTGTTGCAGCTGTGTGCTCGCGGCCGTGTATGAACGACGGCAAATGTGTGATGCCCGACACCTGTGAGTGTCCCCCGGAGTATCATGGCGGACCTCTGCCAGTACCGTAGTGTTGTACTCTCTCTCACTGCCGTGTCTCCTCTACTGGAGAATAGTGTTCAAGTAGTGTGAGGCAGCTTGCCAGGCATATGATCAAATAATGGTGTTGTGTAGTACAGGACATGTCAAGGTGCGACCCTAAGACTCTGCGACTTCAATGGAGGCTACAACTGCACATACGATCTGAACCAAGGTCCGGAGTACTCCTGTGTCCATGGATTGTCCTGGTGTCTGGAGTCCCCGCCGGCGCCAAGCTACCCCTTGTGACTACGAGACCGGCTCCTGGTCCCCACTACCCGTACCGCAGTGCAACTACGGTATGTCATGGCAAGCTCTCTTAAAACGTGTGTATCTCTCAGCCATTATTCGTGCTCCGTTTGGTCACGCCAGTACCTAGGTAGTTGATGACAGTGTCGCCACTTTGCCATGAAAGGAGCTGGTCTGCGGTTCCGGGTTCCTATAGGCCAGGTGAATAACAAGTTATTATCCATGTGATGTGGTAGTTAGTATTTTATCTGAATACGAAGTTGATCATAACACATTTGATGCCAAAATGGCACCCCAGGGAAGGCTTACAGTGTCCAGTTGGGCAGCATATAAGTACCTCTGGGATCCTTTTAATTTGTGGGCGAGGGTGGCTTAGTAGGTAGAGCTGCGGGCCCTCTGCTTTTGTGGTCTGGGGTTCGAGGCTCCCCTAGTCCAGGTATATATATATATATATATATATATATATATATATATATATATATATATATAT
>WNGS01047158.1:13567-27297 GCA_020271785.1 Procambarus virginalis | reverse complement strand
TTTTCCTTCTTAGCGCCTTCGTGGCGGCTACGTCGGTATTCAAGTAGCTACACTAAGTGGAAAAACCTTCGTAAGTTCATTCCGGGATTTAAGTGTGGTTTCGACCACTCGTAGCTTTACGTAAACTGGATATAACTCAATTTTTCTCTACTACATAACACTGGGATCGATTTAAGATTTTGGAACATAAACAAAAGATTATAAAAATTGAATCTAGTGAAGAGGAGTCCTTCGTGTTAGTTATATATGCATCCTCTGCTTGAAACTTAAAGTAAATATGTCTTTTATGATAGTAGAATTAGTTTTATAATAGCAAGATATTATACCCGTAGTTATTAAGTAAATAAACACTGGTGAACATGAAATATGAGAGGTGATGAGCCCTGCCTGATGGGATCATTTACTATCACCAAATGCCCCTGTTCACCTAGTAGTAAGGGTGTACCTTAGCTATACATACCCTTTTCTAATTTATTTAGTTTGGTTTTATTTTGAAATTAAATCTGGGTGAGACATAAAATAAAAATATGCTGCACAAATGATGTTAGGTAAGGAAAAGTGTAAAAATGTCAAAAACTTTATTCATTGAATACTTAAAGCTATAATTATGACTATATAGACTATTAAAAAAGAGAGAGGGAAGTAGGGGTCCAAGACCTCTTCCTGTTATACAATTTGGGTGTGGAACAAGTAATTATCAAAAGAAGGCACCATGCCGGGAAGGCTATGTAGCAGTAAGGCAGTGAGGTGAGGCAGCTACTTATTTGAGAAATGCTTATTTTATTTACCTTATAAGCTGAGGCAACTTATTTTATTTGAGGAATACTCAGCTGATTCCTCTACATTTAGCATGGAACAAATTTGTGTCCAAGACCTCTTCCTGTTACACAATTTGGCTGTGTGTAACCAAACTAGAAGTGCTCTACAAATCAAGGGACCCAGGGATCCAACATTATGTTATCATTATCAACTGATAATGTTAACATTATGTCAACATTATCAAGGGAACCAAGGGATCCAACATTATGTTTGTAAATCAACTGTATGCACTTTTCCTGAATAAAATGTATTTATTATTTATTTTTTAATCAGTAAGTATTAAAAGAAGGCACCAAGCTGGGAAGGCTATGTAGCACCATTGTGTGTAACAATAAACCAAATTTTTTTTTAACAAATAATGCACCTGTATGGTAAAACAAATCCTGTCAGCTGTAAAAATATTGATGCAGTTATTTAAATGAAAAATATAATGAAAGAAATATTACTGGTTTATTTTATCCTATCTTTTTGTACTGTACAGTATATCCAAGGAAGTGAAAAATTGAGACATAATGCACAATTTAATGAATGATTAGCATGGATTAGCAGTTCAAAAGAAATATGACTATTACATATCAACATGAGATCTTAATGATCCATTGTCAACATGATTTAATAAGGATAATACAGTACTGTATTTGTAATAATACAAACTATAATTTAAAATCTTTATTACTGATTTTTTTATTAAGAAGATTAGGTATACACAGCAATGTGCTGCTACCCTATTCTATATGGAATATTACACAGTGTAGATACAAAACTAGCTATAAGTTTATCTAATACTCCCATCTCACAGGATGGTTAGACATACTGTACATGGAATTAATTTAGAAAATACCAGCCTCAATACAAAAAATAAATCAACTGACTAAACAACTCTTCTCAGTTTTCACAAGAGGTAAGCACTGAATCATGGAAACATTATATTATAATTACTCATACCAGTTTCTACAAGACTCCTCTCAAACAATGTATTTTTAAACATGTTTAGGTATACACAGCAATGTGCTGCTTCCCTATTCTGTATAAAGGACCACACAGTGTAGATCAAAAACCAGCTACAAGCTCATCCAACATCCTCACCTCACAGGATGGCCAGTCATACATGGAATTAGGAGAGAACAAAATACTTAATGCTGATCTATTAGCCTCCACTGGCAAAATCTGGGTGCAGCACAAGAATATCTTCCAATATTCCTGAGTGTATGAAGTAATTACAGAGCTCAAAATACCTCATACCATTTGGTATGAAGTCACTGATAACAGGGCAATCACAGATATGGTGTTGGAGAGTATGATCTCTCAAGTAGGACTGAAAGCAGATGTTTTTTTTCCACCAAGAGGGCTATAAACCCATGGAACCGCCTACCCGCTGGAGCCGTAAATGCCAAATTCCAGCTCAAAAATATCATTAAGACAACTGGCGGGCCCTTTAATAAGCCGCCGGCTTTCTGTCCTCGTCGAGGCCACTAGATAGTTAGTGGCCCTTGGGTAAATTCAGTAAATATATACAATAATTGTCAGCGCATCTTCCGAGCAACAAGGACAGCTACACAGTATCTCTTAGAATTACGTAGGTAAACAACAAATGTAACATATTTGTTTACTACAATGTCGGTGCTGGCTGTAGAAGTTGAAAAAACATTGTTTTACTTCGAAATATACTAATTTTATAAGAAAATTCGACGTAAATAGGAGGCAGTAGAGCTCCGATAAGCCAGCGCTAAATCTTCAATATGAACAATGTTGCTGCTCTCTGATTGGCCAAACGAAACACAGTAGTGACCTCTATCGGCACGCAGGTGAACCAACAAATTTCTTCCTAAGTGCACCTTATTGAATTGCACCTAAGCATCTTCTTAGGGCACACTTAGGAACCTTCGTAGCAAACCCACTTACGAAGAAATACACGGAGCTTCCTGAATCTAGGTCCAGGATACAGGGGAGATACCAGCAGCACTTAAATCTGCAGATCTAGCTCCGTTGCACAAGGGGGGGGGAGTAAGGCCTTGGCAAAAAATTATAGGCCAGTTGCACTAACATCACACATAATAAAAGTGTTTGAAAGAGTGATTAGGAATCAAATTTCTAGTTTTATGGTAAACAATGAATTGCACAACCCAAGACAACATGGATTTAGAGCGGGAAGATCCTGTCTGTCACAGTTCTATGTGACAGTTCAACCACTATGACAAAATCACAGAAGCCCTAGAAGAAAAGCAAAATGCAGATGTTGTATACACAGACTTTGCAAAGGCGTTTGACAAATGTGGCCATGGGGTGACAGCTCACAAAATGAGGTCAATGGGAATAACTGGAAAAGTAGGACGCTGGATACTCAATTTCCTGTCGAACAGAACACAGAGAGTAACAGTCAATTCAATAAAATCGAGTCCGAGCGCAGTTAAAAGCTCTGTACCTCAGGGATACAGTCCTTGCACCACTGCTGTTCCTTATTCTCATATCAGATATAGACACAAATACAAGTCACAGCTTCGTGTCATCCTTTGCAGATGACACAAAAATCAGCATGAAAATTACCTCTGTTGAAGACATTGAAAAACTACAAGCAGATATTAATAAAGTTTTCGACTTCGACTATAAACATCAGAGGTCCTCGGTTGTTCAACGTCCTCCCAGCGACTATAAAAAATATTGCTGGAACAACCGTGGACATCTTCAAGAGAAAACTAGACTGTTTTCTAAAAAAAAAAAAACGTGCCGAACCAACCGAGCTGTGGTGGGTATAGTGGCCTCCGGGCCGCTCCAAGCAACAGCCTAGTGGACCAAACTCAAATCAAGCCTGGCCTCGGGCCGGGCTTGGGGAGTAGAAGAACTCCTAAAACCCCATCAAGCAGGCATCAACGTTATTAATATCACTGTCAGTGACAAGTCATCATCGTCAGTAATATTACTGGTAGTGACACGTCATCATCGTCAGTAACTGCAGCACAAACACAGGCATCATTTTTTTGTATAATGGCAGATGCCTTCCTGTCTTGATTCGCTCGCGTGCAGGTGGCCAGGTGTCCCCCCCCCCCCAACCACCAACCTCCCAGCCTTGATACTGCAGCTTGACGGGTGTTCTCCCCCCCCCCCCCCCCGACACCTCCCAATCCAACCCTGATACTGCAGGTGGCCTGGTGTGCCCCCCCACCCACAACCTTCCTCCCAACCTTGATAATGCAGGTGGCCTGGATTCACGAAGCTCCATGTATTTCTTCGTAAGTAGGTCTGTTACGAAGGTTCCTAAGTATTGTCAAAGAACGTTCCTACGTCCGATTCAGGAAGATGTACTTGCGATGATTTTAGCAACTTCACTTAAATCTCACTGGATGTCACTAGGACTTTTCGTTCGGCCAATCAGAGAGAAGGTAACATTTTTCATCTTACAGCTGTAGCTAATCACGACCCTGGCATATCGCAGCTTATCCGTGTTCACTTTCCACCTAGTTATGTCGAATTTTCTTATAAAATTAGTACATTTTGAAGTAAAACTATGTTTTTTCAACTTGAACAGTCAGCACTGACATTGCAGTAAACAAATATGTTACAATTTTTGTTTACCTACGAAATTCTAAGAGATAGTGTGTGGCTTTTCTTGTCGCTCCCAAGATTTGAGAAGCGATGGTATTATTTACGTATATATTTACCTAAATTTACCCAATGTGCACCAACTATTTAGTGGCCTGGACGAGAACAGAAAGCCGGGGGCTTGTTAAAAGTCCTGCAAATTGTCCTAATGATATTTTCTAGCTGGATTTTGGCATTTACGGCTTCCGCGGGTAGGCGGTTCCATGGGTTTATAATCCTCTGGGTGAAAAAACATCTGTTTTCGGTCCTACTTGAGAGGACATACTCTCCAACACTGTATCTATAATTGCCCTGTTATCAGTGACTTCAGAGCAAATGATATGAAGTACTTTGAGCTGTGTAATTATTTCATTCACTCGGGAATATTGGAAGATTTTTTTGTGCTGTACCCAGATTTTGCTAGTGAAGTCTAATAGATCAGCTTTACATTTCTTGTTCTCTCCTGATTCCATGTATGACTGGCCGTCCTGTGAGATTGGTATGTTGGATGAGCTTGCAGCCGGTTTTTGATCTACACTGTGTGGTCCTTCATACAGAATAGGGAAGCAGCACATTGCTGTACTCACCTAATTGTACTCACCTAATTGTGCTTGCGGGGGTTGAGCTTTGAGAAAAAAATACAGAGACACACAAAGAGCTCAAGAAAGAGAGAGATTTGACAGAAATAGATAGGAAAAGATAAATTAAGATATAGGCACAGAAAGGAGATACATTAGTTAAGACATACTTTGAGAGACAGACACACGTGCAATGATAAAAGAGGGAAGAAGGGTGAGGTACACGGGGATATTACATGGGGAGAGCAAAGGAAGGTAGAGAGGTATGAAAAGGGAAAAGGAAGGAAAGAAAGGAAGGATAATAAGGAAAGTTATGAGAGAAGGCGGATTTCAGCAACATATTTACACTCAAATATCATACAAAAATGAGAAAATGCAAAAAAATTCACTTAAACAAGGAAACAAATACTACATTTGAAAAATGATAAACATAACAAAACAAACTACACCTGTAAGGTTAGGTTGAGGATAATATATCCCACAAAAATATTCCCAACACTAAAAACAAATAAAACTATATCTGTAAGGTTGGGTTATGCACACAAGGAATAAGCGCCAATTATATCCAAGACAATAAATACACAAACATGAGAAAGAGGTTAAGTAAAAAGAGAGAAATATCCAACACACCAAACACATAAGATCAGGGAAAGATTAGGTAAAAGGTAAGTAAGAAAATATGTGGGAGCCCCACACAGCCTTGTGGGGCTCCCACCTGCATGATCACACAGGCTCTTCTACCATCCCTTTATATATATTTGTAATTATTTTATAAAACTTTATTACTCAAAATATGTTTCAAATTTGGTTACATACAAGGTACAAAGTTAGTCGTCACAGGCTGTTGAGTTCTTGTAGTTCCTCAGATAGCAGGTAGGAACCCTGAATGCAGTGTGTGCAGTTCACTGTATTGCCACACTCAGGTGCTGGAAAAAGAAGCTGCCGGCTGTAGGGTCTCTGGTTGTTTCAATTAGCTTAGAACCCATGGTAGAACCCATGATAGAACCTATGGAGACGAAGAACCCATGGTGGTGTTAGAGGGCGCCGGGAACCCTAACACTGGGTTCCGTTAGGGAAATATCGATGCTCATTACCGTCATTGGTGAAATACCTTGTCACACTTGACACGTGTCTCGTGTGCAGGTGTTTGATGGCTCATCTGGGGTAGGAGGAGCCTGGCTGCCTGTTATGACCAGCAACATGGACGGGCGCTGGGAGGCTGGACGGATGGTCAGCTGGCCATGGTAGGTTCACTCATAACGTACAGGGTTTCTCTCCCCCAGGAAAACAATTATTCATTATCTATAATTTAGATTATAAGAGATATATTCGGTTAGTGTTATAAATTATGTCCATTTAGCAACTGAACGGAGAAAGTATCCACCACTCAGATTTGATAACGTGTTCCGGATGCACTTTTAATCGTGAGGGCGCGAGGTGTCTTGCCAACTGTGAGTGCAGGTGGCTGCAGAAGCCCTCCGACCGCTGGACCTAACACAGGTCTATCAGTTTACCTCTGTTGTTTCTTCGTGTGTAAACCAAGGCGACTTGCGGCTCGTAAGCTTAGGAGGGCCAAGTGTCTGCAGCGGCACTCAAGATGATGGCCGCGTCCAGCTGGAGGACCACCTCCTCTGTGTTGTTGGCCGCCTTGTCTCTTGTCTTGTTGCTCGCAAGCCCTTCTGGCGGGAACCAGTTCAAGCCCAACTCCAGGAGCCCCAGGAGCCCCAGAAGCCGCTTCGGCTTGTAAGAGCATAATATATCTTTTATTAAGCAGCCTCATATTGTTATATTCTGCTGGTAAATACCACGTTAAAAGTATTTAATTATACTGTACACACACACATACACACAGAGTGTGTAGACGGTTGGAACAAGTTAGGGGAGAAGGTGGTGGAGGCCAAGACCGTCAGTAGTTTCAAAGCGTTATATGACAAAGAGTGCTGGGAAGACGGGACACCACGAGTGTAGCTCTCATCCTGTAACTACACTTAGGTAATTACACACACACATAGGCACTCAGGAATCTGAACATCGGATGATTGACAGTTCAGAGGCGGGATCAAAGAGCCGAAGCTTAACCCCCGCAAGCACAACTAGGTGAGTATACACACACACTATCGTTCAGGACCCTGTATACCATTTATATAAGACCAATCCTGGAGTATGCAGCTCCAGCCTGGAGTCCATACCTAGTTAAAAACAAGACAAGCTAGAAAAGATTCAGAGGTATGCCACCAGACTTGTCCCGGAACTGAGAGGTATGAGCTACGAGGAAAGGCTAAGGGAGCTGAACCTCACATCCCTGGAAAACAGAAGAGTAAGGGGATTCCTGATAACCACCTACAAAATTCTCAGGGGAATTGACAGGGTGAATAAAGACAAACTCTTTAGCACGGATGGAACACGAACACGGGGACACAGGTGGAAACCTAGTACGCAGATGTGCCAGAGACATTAGAAGGAATTTTTTCAGTGTCAGAGGAATGCATTAAGTAGTGATGTGGTGGATTATAGAGTTTCAAATATAGAACTGATAGAGCCCAATAGGCTCAGGAATCTGTACACCAGTTGATTGACAGTTGAGAGGCGGGACCAAAGAGCCAGAGCTCAACCCCCGCAAGCACAACTAGGTGGGTACACGAGCGGTAGTGATGGTTATCTTTTACCTAGACGTGCTTGCTGGGTCGAGCTCCAGCGTCCACGCCCAACCTATTGAACATTTTGTAGTGTAATGGAATAGCTCTGTTCTTTTACTCCTCTTATTGTATTTATATTTATATGTCAACTTCGACCACGTCTTCGCCCAACGCATTCCAATTATATACAATCCCGATATTGAAGGATTTATGTATGACATCTGTATTGTACCTGGATGGTACCTGGATGAGGTTCTAGGAGTTCTACTCCCCAAGTCCGGCCCGGGGCCAGGCTTGACTTGTGAGAGCTTGGTCCTGGTCAAGCTCTCACAAGTCCTTGGTCCTTGGTCAAGCAACAGGCTGTTGCTTGCAGGCTGTTGCTTGGAGCGGCCTGCAGGCCCACATATCCTCCACAGCTCGGTTGGTCCAGCACTTCTTGCAGATAAGTGTTCAGTTTTTGTTAAAGACTTCCACTTTTCTTCCGGTAATATGTCTTATACTTGCTGGGAGGATATTAAACATTTTTGGCCCTCTGATGTTCATACAGTGTTCTTTGTACCTATGGAACATCTGTTCTTCACCTGCTCTGTTTAGCATTTCCTTCCATATCGTTCACTCCATTATGTTATGTAATATATAAATTTGAGGTGTGGCCATCCAGTATTTTCCATGTATGTATATTATTTGATATCTCTCTCGTCTCCTTTCTAGAGAGTACATTTAGAGAGCTTTGAGACGATCCCAATAATTTAGGTGCTTTATTGCGTCTACGTATGCCGTATACGTTCTATGAATTCCCCCAATTTCAATTGGGACGATTCAATTTCAATATGTCCCCAATTGAGACGGTGGGGGGGGGGGAGGGAAAGGAATGGTGCCCAACAACTTGGCTGGACGGTAGAGCGACGGTCTCGTTTCATGCAGGTCGGCGTTCAAACCACGACCGTCCAAGTGGTTGGGCACCATTCCCCCCCCCCCCCGGTCCCATCCCAAATCCTTATCCTGATTCCTTCCAAGTGCTATATAGCTGTAATGGCTTGGAGCTTTCTCCTGATAGTTCCCTCCCCCCCCCCCCAATTTCAGTGATCTCTCCTGCTCTGAAGGGGAAAGTGACTACTCAGCAGTACCCAAGACGGGACAGCACAAGTAATTTGAATATTACAACTATTGTGATGGGATCCCTGGATTTGAAGGTTCTCGTAATCCATCCTTTCATTTTTCTGGCTGACGCAATATTTGCTTGGTTATGCTCCCTAAACGTGAGGTCGTCAGACATTATTCCCAGATCCTTTACATGCTGCTTTCCTACTATGGGCAGATTTGATTGTGTTTTGTACTCTGTATTTTGTTAATTTTTACCGTACCTAAGTACTTGGAATTTATCATTGTTAGTCATTATGTTATTTTCTGCTCCCCAGACGAAAACTTTAAAAAACTACAAGTTGATATTAATAATGTTCTTCAGAAGTAATTTTCATGCTGATTTAGTGTTATCTGCAAAAGATGACACGAAGCTGTGACTTTTTGTCTATATCGAAGTTATTTTTTGTCTAAATCTGAAATGAGAATAAGGAAAAACAGTGGTGCCAGAACTGTGCCCTGTAGTACAGAGTTTTTCACTGTGCTTAGACTCGATTTAATTTGATTAACTGTTACTCTTTTCGTTCTGTCCTCCTTTACTTGTTATTCCTACTGACCTTATTTATTGGGCCATCACCTCAGTCACATTTATCAAATGCCTTGGCAAAGTCCGTATATACAACATCTGCAATTTTCTTCTAATGTATCTGTGATTTTGTTATAGTTGTTGAGTAGCAGTGAAAAGCATGACCTTCCCGCTCTATATCCATGTTGTCCTGAGTTGTAGAGGTCATTTCTCTCCATAACACTGCAAATTTAAATTTCTCCCAGAAGGGCGAATTTATTGGGCAGCGCCACTCATCCTGTGAGTGACATACCCTCATAGTAACAGTATTGGGCAGCGCCACTCATCCTGTGAATGACATACCGTCATAGTAACAGTATTGGGCAGCGCCACTCATCCTGTGAGTGACATACCGCCATAGCAGCGTGTACAACACTCCCCAATAGAAAGAAGACCCGCTGGGTTCTTCATCCTATTACTTGTACCGAGACACAACTGGGACTTGCTTAACTGTCTCCAGTATGCAGATGCGACTCCTGATCACTCTCTCAAATATTTACATTATGTGGGGCGTCAGTGCGACTGGTCTATAGTTCTTAGTCAATTCCTTGCTCTCTACCTTGTGTAGAGGCGCTATATCTGCTGATATATGTGCTTCTGGAACCTTCCCCGAGTCCAAATATTTTCTTTATACTACACTGAGTGCTTTTGCTACTGGCACTTTACATTTGCTTATAAATGTTGAATTCCATAAGTCTGGACTCGGGGTCCAGTGCATGTTGTTAATCTCTTTTTAATATCTGCAGAGTTCATGTTGATATCGTAAATATCGAGTTGGTTTGTGAATAATATCGGTTTAAGTTTCAGGGTTTTACATATCATGCATAAAGATCAGTCCGGATCTTCCACGTTCATTCTTTTAACTGGGGTGCTAAACATGTCCTCATATTGCTTTCTTAGGATTTCACTAATTTCTTTGTCGTCCTCTGTTTATGAACCTTCACTTGTAAGTATAGGTCCAGTAATGACGGAATATTTTACCTTTGATTTCGCACATATAAAGAAGTATTTTAGATTTTCTTTATCTCTTGTATGACATAAATGCGTTTCTTCAATACCATACGGTTATTTCTGTCACTGTTTTATTTCTTCTATCTCCCTTATCTTCTTCTCGAGTTTACATCTACGCTACCTCTTCCTTATGTTAATTTCCCCACAGACGTAGCCATTTCTGAACCATTCTCACTAACAAATTCATCTTGTTAAAACTTCCATGGACAGTGTTAGAGATTTTACACTAAATATACTGTAGTATAACTGTCGGTATTATGTATCAGTCAGTAATATCAGTGTCATGTCATCGTCAGTAATATTACTGGTAGTGACACGTCATCAACGTCAGTATTATTACTGGTAGTGACACGTCATCATCGTCAGTAACTGCAGCACAAACACAGGCATCATATTTTGTATGATAATGGCAGATGCCTTCCTGTCTTGATTCACTCGCGTGCAGGTGGCCAGGTGTGCCCCCCCCCCCCAACCACCACCAACCTCCCAGCCTTGATACTACAGCTTGACGGGTGCTCCCCCCCCCCCTGCACCTCCCAACCCAACCCTGATACTGCAGGTGGCCTGGTGTCCACCACCAGGCCACCTGCTTCGGCTTCGGTGGCTTCCGCGGGTAGGAAGTTCCATGGGTTTATAACCCTCTGGGTGAAAAAACATCTGTTTTCGGTCCTACTTGAGAGGAAATATTCTTCAACGCTATATCTGTGATTGCTGTTATCAGTGACTTCAGACCAAATGATATGAAGTACTTTGAGCTGTGTAATTATTTCATGCACTCAGGAATATTGGAAGATATTTTTGTGCTGTACCCAGATTTTGCTAGTGAAGTCTAATAGATCAGCTTTACATTTCTTGTTCTCTCCTGATTCCATGTATGACTGGCCGTCCTGTGAGATTGGTATGTTGGATGAGCTTGCAGCCGGTTTTTGATCTACACTGTGTGGTCCTTCATACAGAATAGGGAAGCAGCAAATTACTGTGTATACCTAAGCTTGTTAAAAACAATACATTGTTTGAGAGGAGTCTTGTAGAAACTGGTAAGAGAAATTATAATATATTGTTTCCATGATTCAGTGCTTACCTCTTGTGAAAATCGTGAAGTTGTTGTTTAGTCAGAGTTGATTTGTTTTTTGTATTGAGGCTGGAATTTTCTCCCTTGATTCCATGTATGACTAACCATCCTGTGAGATGGGAGTACAGTATTAGAAGCTTATAGCTAGTTTATCTGCGCTGTGTAATCTTTCATACAGAATAGGGTAGCAGCATATTGCTGTGTATACGTAAGCTTCTTAATACAAAAAATCAGTAATAAAGGTTAGTAATTATAATTTATATTACCAATATAATCCTTATTAAATCATGTTAACCATGGATTATTAAGTTTCAAGCAGAGAATGCATATATAGTTATTAACATGAAGGACTCCTTGATGAAACTCGCCAGCAGAAATGTTTGTTTATAATAAAATCGATCCTCCAGTTTGTGTAGTAGAGAAAAATTGAGTTATATCCAGTTTGAGTAAACCTACGAGTGGTGGACACTGTTCTCAGCGCCAAGGTGTTTACATACGAAGATTTTCATACTTAAATGCCTATGTGAATACCGACGTAGCCGCTACGAAGATGCTAAGAAGGAAAACGTTCCCAAATACGTGCATAACTGCTTCGTGAGGTGTGCCCCCCCCCCACCTTCCTCCCGACCATGATAGTGCAGGTGGCCAGGTGTGGCCCCCCCCCACCTTCCTCCCGACCATGATAGTGCAGGTGGCCAGGTGTGGCCCCCCCCCACCTTCCTCCCGCCATGATAGTGCAGGTGGCCAGGTGTGGCCCCCCCCACCTTCCTCCCGCCATGATAGTGCAGGTGGCCAGGTGTGCCCCCCCCCACCTTCCTCCCGCCATGATAGTGCAGGTGGCCAGGTGTGGCCCCCCCCCACCTTCCTCCCGCCATGATAGTGCAGGTGGCCAGGTGTGCCCCCCCCCACCTTCCTCCCGCCATGATAGTGCAGGTGGCCAGGTGTGCCCCCCCCCACCTTCCTCCCGACCATGATAGTGCAGGTGGCCAGGTGTGCCCCCCCCACCTTCCTCCCGCCATGATAGTGCAGGTGGCCAGGTGTGGCCCCCCCCCACCTTCCTCCCGCCATGATAGTGCAGGTGGCCAGGTGTGCCCCCCCCACCTTCCTCCCGACCATGATAGTGCAGGTGGCCAGGTGTGCCCCCCCCACCTTCCTCCCGACCATGATAGTGCAGGTGGCCAGGTGTGCCCCCCCCCCACCTTCCTCCCGACCATGATAGTGCAGGTGGCCAGGTGTGGCCCCCCCCACCTTCCTCCCGACCATGACAGTGCAGGTGGCCAGGTGTGGCCCCCCCCACCTTCCTCCCGCCATGATAGTGCAGGTGGCCAGGTGTGGCCCCCCCCACCTTCCTCCCGCCATGATAGTGCAGGTGGCCAGGTGTGGCCCCCCCCACCTTCCTCCCGCCATGATAGTGCAGGTGGCCAGGTGTGCCCCCCCCCCACCTTCCTCCCGCCATGATAGTGCAGGTGGCCAGGTGTGGCCCCCCCCCCACCTTCCTCCCGACCATGATAGTGCAGGTGGCCAGGTGTGCCCCCCCCCACCTTCCTCCCGCCATGATAGTGCAGGTGGCCAGGTGTGGCCCCCCCACCTTCCTCCCGCCATGATAGTGCAGGTGGCCAGGTGTGCCCCCCCCACCTTCCTCCCGCCATGATAGTGCAGGTGGCCAGGTGTGGCCCCCCCCCACCTTCCTCCCGCCATGATAGTGCAGGTGGCCAGGTGTGCCCCCCCCACCTTCCTCCCGACCATGATAGTGCAGGTGGCCAGGTGTGCCCCCCCCACCTTCCTCCCGCCATGATAGTGCAGGTGGCCAGGTGTGGCCCCCCCCACCTTCCTCCCGCCATGATAGTGCAGGTGGCCAGGTGTGCCCCCCCCCCCACCTTCCTCCCGCCATGATAGTGCAGGTGGCCAGGTGTGGCCCCCCCCCACCTTCCTCCCGCCATGATAGTGCAGGTGGCCAGGTGTGGCCCCCCCCACCTTCCTCCCGCCATGATAGTGCAGGTGGCCAGGTGTGGCCCCCCCCCACCTTCCTCCCGCCATGATAGTGCAGGTGGCCAGGTGTGGCCCCCCCCCTTCCTCCCGACCATGATAGTGCAGGTGGCCAGGTGTGGCCCCCCCCACCTTCCTCCCGACCATGATAGTGCAGATGGCCAGGTGTGGCCCCCCCACCTTCCTCCCGACCATGATAGTGCAGGTGGCCAGGTGTGGCCCCCCTCACCTTCCTCCCGACCATGATAGTGCAGGTGGCCAGGTGTGGCCCCCCTCACCTTCCTCCCGACCATGATAGTGCAGGTGGCCAGGTGTGGCCCCCCCCACCTTCCTCCCGACCATGATAG
>WNGS01047158.1:0-10067 GCA_020271785.1 Procambarus virginalis | reverse complement strand
GGACCTAGATTCAGGAAGCTCCGTGTATTTCTTCGTAAGTGGGTTTGCTACGAAGGTTCCTAAGTGTGCCCTAAGAATGCTTAGGTGCAATTCAATAAGGTGCACTTAGGAAGAAATTTGTTGGTTCACCTGCGTGCCGATAGAGGTCACTACTGTGTTTCGTTTGCCAATCAGAGAGCAGCAACATTCTTCATATTGAAGATTTAGCGCTGGCTTATCGGAGCTCTACTGCCTCCTATTTACGTCGAATTTTCTTATAAAATTAGTATATTTCGAAGTAAAACAATGTTTTTTCAACTTCTACAGCCAGCACCGACATTGTAGTAACAAATATGTTACATTTGTTGTTTACCTACGTAATTCTAAGAGATACTGTGTAGCTGTCCTTGTTGCTCGGAAGATGCGCTGACAATTATTGTATATATTTACTGAATTTACCCAAGGGCCACTAACTATGTAGTGGCCTCGAAGAGGACAGAAAGCCGGCGGCTTGTTAAAGGGCCCGCCAATTGTCTTAATGATATTTTTGAGCTGGAATTTGGCATTTACGGCTTCAGCGGGTAGGCGGTTCCATGGTTTATAGCCCTCTTGGTGGAAAAAAAACATCTGTTTTCAGTCCTACTTGAGAGAACATACTCTCCAACACCATATCTGTGATTGCCCTGTTATCAGTGACTTCATACCAAATGGTATGAGGTATTTTGAGCTCTGTAATTACTTCATACACTCAGGAATATTGGAAGATATTCTTGTGCTGCACCCAGATTTTGCCAGTGGAGGCTAATAGATCAGCATTAAGTATTTTGTTCTCTCCTAATTCCATGTATGACTGGCCATCCTGTGAGGTGAGGATGTTGGATGAGCTTGTAGCTGGTTTTTGATCTACACTGTGTGGTCCTTTATACAGAATAGGGAAGCAGCACATTGCTGTGTATACCTAAACATGTTTAAAAATACATTGTTTGAGAGGAGTCTTGTAGAAACTGGTAAGAGTAATTATAATATAATGTTTCCATGATTCAGTGCTTACCTCTTGTGAAAATTGAGAAGAGTTGTTTAGTCAGTTGATTTATTTTTTGTATTGAGGCTGGTATTTCTAAATTGATTCCATGTACAGTATGTCTAACCATCCTGTGAGATGGGAGTATTAGATAAACTTATAGCTAGTTTTGTATCTACACTGTGTAATATTCCATATAGAATAGGGTAGCAGCACATTGCTGTGTATACCTAATCTCTTAATAAAAAATCAGTAATAAAGATTTTAAATTATAGTTTGTATTATTACAAATACAGTACTGTATTATCCTTATTAAATCATGTTGACAATGGATCATTAAGATCTCATGTTGATATGTAATAGTCATATTTCTTTTGAACTGCTAATCCATGCTAATCATTCATTAAATTGTGCATTATGTCTCAATTTTTCACTTCCTTGGATATACTGTACAGTACAAAGATAGGATAAAAATACCAGTAATATTTCTTTCATTATATTTTTCATTTAAATAACTGCATCAATATTTTTACAGCTGACAGGATTTGTTTTACCATACAGGTGCATTATTTGTTAAAAAAAAATTTGGTTTATTGTTACACACATGGTGCTACATAGCCTTCCCAGCTTGGTGCCTTCTTTTAATACTTACTGATTAAAAAATAAATAATAAATACATTTTATTCAGGAAAAGTGCATACAGTTGATTTACAAACATAATGTTGGATCCCTTGGTTCCCTTGATAATGTTGACATAATGTTAACATTATCATTTGATAATGATAACATAATGTTGGATCCCTGGGTCCCTTGATTTGTAGAGCACTTCTAGTTGGTTACACACAGCCAAATTGTGTAACAGGAAGAGGTCTTGGACACAAATTGTTCCATGCTAAATGTAGAGGAATCAGCTGAGTATTCCTCAAATAAAATAAGTTGCCTCAGCTTATAAGGTAATAAAATAAGCATTTCTCAAATAAGTAGCTGCCTCACCTCACTGCCTTACTGCTACATAGCCTTCCCGGCATGGTGCCTTCTTTTGATAATTACTTGTTCCACACCCAAATTGTATAACAGGAAGAGGTCTGGACCCCTACTTCCCTCTCTCTTTTTTAATAGTCTATATAGTCATAATTATAGCTTTAAGTATTCAATGAATAAAGTTTTTGACATTTTTACACTTTTCCTTACCTAACATCATTTGTGCAGCATATTTTTATTTTATGTCTCACCCAGATTGAATTTCAAAATAAAACCAAACTAATTAAATTAGAAAAGGGTATGTATAGCTAAGGTACACCCTTACTACTAGGTGAACAGGGGCATTTGGTGATAGTAAATGATCCCATCAGGCAGGGCTCATCACCTCTCATATTTCATGTTCACCAGTGTTTATTTACTTAATAACTATGGGTATAATATCTTGCTATTATAAAACTAATTCTACTATCATAAAAGACATATTTACTTTAAGTTTCAAGCAGAGGATGCATATATAACTAACACGAAGGACTCCTCTTCACTAGATTCAATTTTTATAATCTTTTGTTTATGTTCCAAAATCTTAAAATCGATCCCAGTGTTATGTAGTAGAGAAAAATTGAGTTATATCCAGTTTACGTAAAGCTACGAGTGGTCGAAACCACACTTAAATCCCGGAATGAACTTACGAAGGTTTTTCCACTTAGTGTAGCTACTTGAATACCGACGTAGCCGCCACGAAGGCGCTAAGAAGGAAAACATTCTTAGCTAAGAGGAAAAACCTTCGTAAGTACCTTCCTGAATCCGGCCCCTGCAGGCTCTTTCTCCATATTACGCTGAGTGCTCTCGCTACTGGTACTTTACATTTCTTTATGAATATTGAATTTCATGAGTCAGGCCCAGGAGCTGAGTGCATAGGCATATTGTCAATTTCTCTTTCAAAGTCTTCCGAGTTTGTGGTAATATCCGTTATATTATCTGCAGCTTGAATGTCATTCATGAAAAGCTGTCTGGGTCATCAACTTTCATGTTGTTTATTGGTGTGCTAAGCATAGCCTCATACTGGCTTCTTAGAATTTCACTAATCTCTTTGTTGTCCTCTGTGTACGTACCTTCATTTGTAATTAACGGTCCAATACTGGTCGAGGTTTTGGATTTTGATTTTGCATATGTGAAAAAATATTTCGGATTTTTCTTTTATCTCTTGTATAGCTTTCTTTTCCAATTCCATTTCCTCAGACTCATATGGTCGCTTCAACGTTTGTTCTATTTCTTCGATCTCCCTGCTTAGTCTTATTTTCCTTGCTTGTGATAGTTGTGTCTGCCGAAGCATTTCCGTTATTTTTTTCCTTCTCCTGTACAGTCGTCTGCGTTCTCTTTCTAGAGTGGTCCTCTTTCTGCCCCTCCTCACAGGCACGTGCTTCAAGCAGACCTTGTAAGCTTCAGCTGTCAGTTGAGCTATTCCCTGAGTGGGAGTTGTACTGTCGCTTAAGACCGTCTCCCATTGAATGGTTGCAAGGTCTACATTTATTTTTTCCCAGTCGATCCTCTTATTGTTGAAATTGAATTGATTGAATATTCACTCTCGCTTGTTGGGTCTCTTAGACCTACTACCGTTATTTATACTAGTTCGTACTTCAATGAGCTTATGGTCTGAGTATGAAGTATCTGAGATTGTAATGTCTCTGATTAGTTAATCATTGTTTGTGAATAACAAGTCTAGTGTGTTTTCGTTCCTAGTTGGTTCTGTAATCTGTTGATTGAGCGAGAATTTGTCACAGAATCTCAAAAGTTCTCTGACCTGTGGTTGATTATTTCCCGGGTCATTCCCTGCTATGATATTTGTGTTTGCCATTCTCCATCTTAGACTCGGTAAATTGAAATCTCCAAGGAAGATAATATCTGGAGCTGGGTTTGCTAGGTTATCTGGCAGAAGAAAGTTGGTGCTCTTCCCAACCTAACGTCATTTTTTCAAATGGTATTTGATTATCAGACAGAAAGAAGTTCGAAAATTGACATTAGTCTTCCATCCTCCGGTGAGCTGTCCATCTAAGTGAAAGGAAAAAAAAAATACGTGAACAGCGGCATCAGGAGAAAGGAAATGATGTTACTTTTCCACTGTTTAATGATCTGAATAGAGCGAGAGAGAGAGCGAGAGAGAGAGAGAGAGAAAAGCAAGAAGGATGGTACAAAACCATCAATATTTGGTGATGGATGAAGAGGTAACGCTGCTCCTAGGAATAGATCTAAAAATTGCATATATTCTTTCATTCACTAGCGTGAGAACACAACATTCTGGCTATGGTGTGTGGTATGTCAAAACTCTCAAAAGCAGTTATCCAGACCCACGGAGTGAGTGTGAAATTGCCAGGTGATAGATGCAGGCTGTCACCTGTAGAGGGGGAGCTGAGGGGAAGTGGGGTGGGAGGGGGCAGGATATATGACCCCCAGCTACTGCACATAGTCTTCAGTTAGTCACAGAACACCGGACACTACGCAGCTCCCAGACTCCCCCTGCATCCTTCGAAAAAAAAACGATTAAGGTGAATGGACCACATCCGTCCTGGTGCAGCTCCCAACACGACCCGGTCTAACACCTAGAAAAATAATGACTCCACTGTCAAAACACAAAAACTGCAAACAGCTGTTCCCTCCCTTTCTCCCCTTCCAATCTTAAGTACCTTGCTCTCCTACCCTCTTAGGTCGAGGGGAAGCCTCCCTCTCTCACCCCTCAACATATCCAGGCCATGTAGGGACCCTCCCCCTCCATCCTCTACATAACCTACTTAGTCTCATCTATTGATCAAACTATATATATATCTACACACAGAATTAACTTTACGGTGCTTACCCATACATATTCATCTACTCTTCTTTTCTTTACCATTCCTCTTCTCCTCCTATTCCTTACTCTCTCTACATACAACCACATAGTCTCCTACTCTCACCCCAACATAACCAGCGGTCAAAGGCCCCTGCGTAACCAGACACCGGCACGCGTCAAAACATCCGGGAAATCAAAACATCCTGTTTTTAGTATATCAGGAATAACGCCAGTATCTAGGCTTTGTCTCCACAGAATGTGAAGGGCCTGCGATAGTGTTTTTTTTTTACAGTTCTTGATGAATATGGAGTTCCAAGAATCCGAGCCTGGTGCAGAGTGCATAGGCATACTGTTTATGGCTTCCTCAAAGTCCAGTGGGAATAGGATGACGTCTGATATATGATTTGATGTTGGTATCATATCCATGAAAAATTCATTTGGGTTATCGATCTTTAGTGCGTTTAATGGCTCGCTGAAAACAGAGTCGTACTGCTTCCTCAGTAGCTCGCTCATTTCTTTGTTGTCATCGGTGAAAGTTCCATCTTCCTTTCGCAGGGGCCCGATACTAGATGTGGTTTTTGATCTTGATTTTGCATAGGAGAAAAAATTTTGGGTTTCTCTCTATTTCACTGATGGCCTTTTGCTCTCTTTGCCTCTCCTGGATTTTGTATGATTCTTGTAGCTGAGTTCAATTTTTCTATTTCGCTACCTAACCTTCTTCGCCGTTCCTGAGATAGGGTGCGACTCTCAAGTTGTTCCACGATTCGTTTTCTTCGCCTATATAGGGAACGACGTTCTCGTTCCAATCTGCATCTCTTCCTCTTTTTTCTTAGGGGGATGCGGTTTGTACATATTTCTAGTGCTACTGAGCTTATTTTTTCCAGGCACTGGTTCAGGTTCGCATTTTCTAGCTGTTCTTCCCAGTTTATTTCTGTGAAGTCCTGGTTTATTTGCTCCCAGTTTATCTGTTTATTATTGAAGTTAAATTTGCTGAAATCTCCTCCACCGGAATCTGGACTGGTTTTGAAGGTCTATTCCCCATGGTTGTCATAACTTCAATTAACTTGTGATCTGAGTAACAGGTATTTGTAATCATTATGTTCCTGATCAATTCATCATTTTAGTGAAAATGAGGTCCAGCGTGTTCTCCTTCCTGGTTGGTTCTACTATTTGATGGTTTAAGGCAAACCTGTCGCACATCCGTAGCAGGTCATTTGCATGTGCCTGTTCATTAAGGCTACTTCCTGGTATTCTTTCTGATATTACTGTATTAGCCAGGTGCTTCCATTTCAGGTGCCGTAGGTTGAAGTCCTCAAGCAGAATGATGTTCGGAGCTGGATTATGAGGTTTTCCAAGCAGTGTTCTATTTTCATTAGTTGGTTTTTAAACTGCTGAGGGTTTGCCTCCGGTGACTGATATACAAGGACAATAACTACATTTAGGATCTCTATTTTGATTATCAGCACTTTTACCATATCATTTGAGGTGTTTAGCAGCTCAGTACAGATGAGTGTGTCTTTGATGTATAGGCTGACCCCACCCTGAAGCCGTTGTTTCCTATCACATCTGAAAAGATTGTACTCTGAGATCCATTTCACCATCATGAAGTCCTTTGTGTGTGTTTCTGTTAGGGCTGCAAACACTGCATTTGCCTCATGAAGGAGACCATCTATAAAGTGAACTTTGTTCGATTTGCGTGTTTTTTATACCTTGAACGAACACTTATCCACACCCACTTGTGTGAGCGAGCACCATGGGTGTGAGCGAGCACCCACTGGTGTGAGCGAGCACCAACTGGTGTGAGTGAGCACCCGGTCAGACCTGTGGGTGCTTGGTCAGACCTGTGGGTGCTTGGTCAGACCTGTGGGTGCTTGGTCAGACCTGTGGGTGCTTGATCAGACCTGTGGGTGCTTGGTCAGACCTGTGGGCGCTTGGTCAGACCTGTGGGCGCTTGGTCAGACCTGTGGGCGCTTGTTCAGACCTGTGGGCGCTTGTTCAGACCTGTGGGCGCTTGTTCAGACCTGTGGGCGCTTGTTCAGACCTGTGGGCGCTTGATCAGACCTGTGGGAGCTTGATCAGACCTGTGGGTGCTTGATCAGACCTGTGGGTGCTTGATCAGACCTGTGGGTGCTTGATCAGACCTGTGGGTGCTTGATCAGACCTGTGGGTGCTTGATCAGACCTGTGGGTGCTTGATCAGACCTGTAGGTGCTTGATCACACCTTTGGGTGCTTGTTCAGACCTGTGGGTGCTTGTTCAGACCTGTGGGTGCTTGTTCAGACCTGTGGGTGCTTGTTCTGACCTGTGGGTGCTTGATCAGACCTGTGGGTGCTTGATCAGACCTGTGGGTGCTTGATCAGACCTGTGGGTGCTTGATCAGATCTGTGGGTGCTTGATCAGACCTGTGGGTGCTTGTTCAGACCTGTGTGTGTTTGTTCAGACCAGTGGGTGCTTGATCAGACCTGTGGGTGCTTGATCAGACCTGTGGGTGCTTGATCAGACCTGTGGGTGCTTGTTCTGACCTGTGGGTGCTTGTTCTGACCTGTGGGTGCTTGATCAGACCTGTGGGTGCTTGATGAGATCTGTGGGTGCTTGATCAGACCTGTGGGTGCTTGATCAGACCTGTGGGTGCTTGATAAGACCTGTGGGTGCTTGGTCAGACCTGTAGGTGTTTGTTCAGACCAGTGGGTGCTTGATCAGACCTGTGGGTGCTTGATCAGACCTGTGGGTGTTTGATCAGACCTGTGGGTGCTTGATCAGACCTGTGGGTGCTTGATCAGACCTGTGGGTGCTTCTTCAGACCTGTGGGTGCTTGGTCAGACCTGTGGGTGCTTGGTCAGACCTGTGGGTGCTTGGTCAGACCTGTGGGTGCTTGGTCAGACCTGTGGGTGCTTGGTCAGACCTGTGGGTGCTTGGTCAGACCTGTGGGTGCTTGGTCAGTCCTGTCGGTGCTTGTTCAGACATGTAGGTGCTTGGTCAGACCTGTGGGTGCTTGTTTAGACCTGTGGGTGCTTGTTTAGACCTGTGGGTGCTTCTTCAGACCTGTGGGTGCTTGGTCAGACCTGTGGGTGCTTGGTCAGACCTGTGGGTGCTTGGTCAGACCTGTGGGTGCTTCTTCAGACCTGTGGGTGCTTCTTCAGACCTGTGGGTGCTTCTTCAGACCTGTGGGTGCTTGTTCAGACCTGTGGGTGCTTGGTCAGACCTGTGGGTGCTTGGTCAGACCTGTGGGTGCTTGGTCAGACCTGTGGGTGCTTGGTCAGACCTGTGGGTGCTTGGTCAGACCTGTGGGTGCTTCGTCAGACCTGTGGGTGCTTGGTCAGACCTGTGGGTGCTTGTTCAGACCTGTGGGTGCTTGGTCAGACCAGTGGGTACTTGGTCAGACCTGTGGGTGCTTGGTCAGACATGTGTGTGCATGGTCAGACATGTGGGTGCTTGGTCAGATCTGTGGGTGCTTGTTGAGACCTGTGGGTGCTTGATTAGACCTGTGGGTGCTTGATCAGACCTGTGGGTGCTTGGTCAGACCTGTGGGTGCTTGGTCAGACCTGTGGGTGCTTCTTCAGACCTGTGGGTGCTTCTTCAGACTTGTGGGTGCTTCTTCAGACCTGTGGGTGCTTGGTCAGACCTGTGGGTGCTTGGTCAGACCTGTGGGTGCTTGGTCAGACCTGTGGGTGCTTGGTCAGACCTGTGGTGCTTGGTCAGACCTGCGGGTGCTTGGTCAGACCTGTGGGTGCTTGGTCAGACCTGTGGGTGCTTGGTCAGACCTGTGGGTCAGAATTCGGCTCAAAAATCACGCTCAGGTGTCAATTTTCCGATATTTCAGATATTTTGAAAACTGTAGGGGGGTTTGGGCAAAATATGACCCATCGCCGTTTTCAGTAATTGGCATATTTTCGGTATAAAAAGTCGTAATTTGAAAATGAAAATAGGTGCAGAGAGTCAGAATTCGGCTCAAAAATCACGCTCAGGTGTCAATTTTCCGATATTTCAGATATTTTGAAAACTGTAGGGGGGTTTGGGCAAAATATGACCCATCGCCGTTTTCAGTAATTGGCATATTTTCGGTATAAAAAGTCGTAATTTGAAAATGAAAATAGGTGCAGAGAGTCAGAATTCGGCTCAAAAATCACGCTCAGGTGTCAATTTTCCGATATTTCAGATATTTTGAAAACTGTAGGGGGGTTTGGGCAAAATATGACCCATCGCCGTTTTCAGTAATTGGCATATTTTCGGTATAAAAAGTCGTAATTTGAAAATGAAAATAGGTGCAGAGAGTCAGAATTCGGCTCAAAAATCACGCTCAGGTGTCAATTTTCCGATATTTCAGATATTTTGAAAACTGTAGGGGGGTTTGGGCAAAATATGACCCATCGCCGTTTTCAGTAATTGGCATATTTTCGGTATAAAAAGTCGTAATTTGAAAATGAAAATAGGTGCAGAGAGTCAGAATTCGGCTCAAAAATCACGCTCAGGTGTCAATTTTCCGATATTTCAGATATTTTGAAAACTGTAGGGGGGTTTGGGCAAAATATGACCCATCGCCGTTTTCAGTAATTGGCATATTTTCGGTATAAAAAGTCGTAATTTGAAAATGAAAATAGGTGCAGAGAGTCAGAATTCGGCTCAAAAATCACGCTCAGGTGTCAATTTTCCGATATTTCAGATATTTTGAAAACTGTAGGGGGTTTGGGCAAAATATGACCCATCGCCGTTTTCAGTAATTGGCATATTTTCGGTATAAAAAGTCGTAATTTGAAAATGAAAATAGGTGCAGAGAGTCAGAATTCGGCTCAAAAATCACGCTCAGGTGTCAATTTTCCGATATTTCAGATATTTTGAAAACTGTAGGGGGGTTTGGGCAAAATATGACCCATCGCCGTTTTCAGTAATTGGCATATTTTCGGTATAAAAAGTCGTAATTTGAAAATGAAAATAGGTGCAGAGAGTCAGAATTCGGCTCAAAAATCACGCTCAGGTGTCAATTTTCCGATATTTCAGATATTTTGAAAACTGTAGGGGGGTTTGGGCAAAATATGACCCATCGCCGTTTTCAGTAATTGGCATATTTTCGGTATAAAAAGTCGGAATTTGAAAATGAAAATAGGTGCAGAGAGTCAGAATTCGGCTCAAAAATCACGCTCAGGTGTCAATTTTCCGATATTTCACCCCATGGTGCACCCCATGGTCCACCCCATGGTGCACCCCATGGTGCACCCATGGTGCACCCATGGTCCACCATGGTGCACCCCATGGTCCACCCCATGGT
>WNGS01047146.1:0-14385 GCA_020271785.1 Procambarus virginalis | reverse complement strand
GCTGAGTATCGGAGTGCTAAACATGTCCTCACACTGCTCTTTTTAGGATTTCACTAATTTCTTTGTCATCCTCAGTGTATGAACCTTCACTAATACGAATAGGTCCAATACTGGCAACCTTACAACACTATAAAAAAAAGAAGGGAGAGGGTGGACATAATAGAAACGTATAAAATACTCAGGTGAATTGTCAGAGTGGAAATAGAAATGTTCACATATAATACTAACAAAACGAGGGGTACATGGCTGGAAACTCAGATGAGTCACAGATCTGTTAGGAAGTTTTCTTTTAGCGTGATGGTAGTGGAAAAATGGAATGCACTTAAGAAGCAGTTGTGGAAGCAAACTCTGTTCATATGCAGGCGAAGAGTCACAATAACGTGGCTGAAGTATGTTGACCAGACCACACACTAGAAGTTGAAGGGACGACGACTGTTCATAATTTTTAAACTATATATATGATAGGGAAATTAGGACCGGAGACATTTTAATAAACACACCGATGGCTAGAAAGGCGGGATCTAAGAGTCAATGCCCGATCCTGCAGGCAGAAATAGGTTAGTACAGATAGGTGAGTACACACATGGAGACGCCCCCTCGTCACCCCAGGAAGAGTGACTGGGCACCACTCCTCAACTGTTCGCTCTTTTTCACCCAGTACTCACTAGGATCCCTGGTTGTAAAACAATTGCCGGGTCGAGTCCCAAGGGAAAAGGGAATTGAACTATCAGGAGAAAGCGCCAAGCCATTACGACTATATAGCACTTAGAAGCGGGGTCAGGATAAGGATTTGAGATAGAACAGGGGGGAAGGAATGGTGTCCAACCACTTGGACGGTCGGGGATTGAACGCCGACCTGCATGAAGCGAGACCGACGCTCTACCGTCCAGTCCAGTGACTATTCCAAGTGTTCCAGGGGGGGGGGGGAACTGGTAAGATGCGACTTACCATGAGCTATACGGAGGAAAAGCTCTAAGACTGCTGCTAACAGGTACCAAAGGTTATCTGCTCATGAACCCACCAGTGGAGCAATATAGAGAGAGAGAAAGTGAGCCCGCTGCGTGAGCCCGCTGCGTGAGCCCGCTGCGAGAGCCCGCTGCGTGAGCCCGCTGCGTGAGCCCGTTGCGTGAGCCCCACCTCCAGCGGCTCTCCCCGGAGGGGGGGGGATGATAGAGCTCAGGATAGTGAGGATTACGACAATAAAGATTTTACGACCTATAGAAAACGGGAGGTTGGAATCGAGTAGAAACTAGTCTAACCGGGTCGGTGGTAGTAAGGGTTTCACCCCAACCCGCTGACTTGAGTGTTTTTGTGAACGCGTTCATGTGTGTTGTTGTTGCTGGTGTGTTTGTTGTGTTTGTGTTGGTGAGGAGGGGGAGGTTCAGGAAGTTGGGGGTGGGGAGTGTTGGTGAGAGTGTAACTTGTTTTGTTTAAGTGTGTTTGTGTTTAATGGAGTTTTTTGTGAGTGTGTGTGTTCGTTCTTGGGTGTATTCACTCCTTAATGGTTCTCATCTGACTGTGTAGTACTACAGTGATCAGATAAGTTTAACGTATAGTCATACATGAGTAAGTTCAACGCACGTTCACTCATTGACAAGTTTTACCCGCACTGACAACCAAGTAACTTTAACACACACACACACACGCACACACACACACACACACACACACACATACACCACACACAGCATGAAAGGGGAAGATTCGGACAATTTCTTTATGATGATACTCAAACACCTGTAAATATAACTGATATCACACGAGCGTGGCAGATTTTGAAAGAGAAATTGACAATATGCCCATGCACTCAGCCCCGGGTCCAGACTCATGGAATTCAATATTTATAAAGAAATGCAAAGTCCAGTAGCACAGGCACTCAGTATAGTGTGGAGGAAGAGCTTGGACACAGGAGATACCAGATGCGCTTAAAGCAGCAGACATTGCCCCTCTACACAAGGGTGGTAGCAAAGCATTGGCAAAGAATTATAGACCAGTTGCACTAACGCCCACATAATAAAAGTATTTGAGAGAGTGATCAGGAGTCAGGTCACTAGATTCATGGAAACCATGACCTCCACAATCCAGGCCAACATGGATTTAGAGCAGGAAGATCATGCCTCTCACAGCTACTTGACCACTATGACAAAATCACTGAGGCATTAGAGGAAAAACATAATGCAGATGTCGTATACACAGATTTTGCAAAGGCATTCGACAAATGTGACCATGGAGTGATTGCACACAAAATGAGGTCAATGGGTATAACTGGTAAAGTAGGACGCTGGATACTCAATTTCCTGTCGAACAGAACACAAAGAGTAACAGTCAATCAAGTAAAATCGAGTCCGAGCGCAGTTAAAAGCTCTGTACCTCAAGGTACAGTCCTTGCACACTGCTGTTCCTTATTCGCATATCAGATATAGACAAAACACAAGTCACAGCTTCGTGTCATCCTTTGCAGATGATACAAAAATTAGCATGAAAATTACCTCTGCTGAAGACATCGATAACCTACAAACAGATATTAACAAAGTTTTCGATTGGGCAGCAGAAATAACATGATGTTTAACGGTGATAAATTCTAGGTACTCAGATACGGCAAAAATGAGGATCTTAAACATAATACAGGGTACAAAACACAATCGAATCTGCCCATAGTAGGAAAACAGCATGTCAAGGATTTGGGAATAATGATGTCCGACGACCTAACGTTTAGGGAGCATAACCAAGCAAGTATTGCGTCAGCTAGAAAACTGATAGGATGGATTACGAGAACCTTCAAGTCCAGAGATCCCATCACAATGGTTGTACTCTTCAAATCACTTGTGTTGTCCCGTCTTGAGTACTGCTCAGTACTCACTTCCCCTTCAGAGCAGGAGAGATTGCTGAAATTGAGGGGATACAGAGAACATATACGGCACGCATAGACGAGATAAAGCACCTAAATTATTGGGATCGACTCAAAGCTCTCCAAATGTACTCACTAGAAAGGAGACGAGAGAGATACCAAATAGTATACACATGGAAAATACTGGAGGGACAGGTTCCAAATCTGCACAGTAAAATAACAACGTACTGGAGTGAACGACATGGAAGAAAATGCAGAATAGAACCAGTGAAGAGCAGAGGTGCCATGGGCACACTCAGAGAACACTGTATGAACATCAGAGGTCCGCGGTTGTTCAACGTCCTACCAGCGAGCATCAGAAATATTACAGGAACAACCGTGGACATCTTCAAGAGGAAACTAGATTGTTTTCTTCAAGGAGTCCCGGACCAACCGGGCTGTGATGGGTATGTGGGCCTGCGGGCAGCTCCAAGCAACAGCCTGGTGGACCAAACTCTCACAAGACAAGTCTGGCCTCGAGCTGGGCTTGGGGAGTAGAAGAACTCCCAGAACCCCATCAAGCAAGTATCAACCAGGTAAGGTTCAGTCCCTTCAGGCGCTCTTTATATCCCATCCCTCGTAACTCTGGGACAAGCGTCGTCGCAAACTTCTGAACGTTTTCTAGTTTCCTTATGTGTTTGTTCAGGTGGGGACTCCATGCTGGCCCGGCATACTCTAAGACTGGTCTCACGTAGGCAGTTTATTATTATTATTAATATTATTTTCTACCACAGACGTGGCCACACATTTACAATGCTAATCAGCATATATAATCAGCATTTTCTTCTGTCCTCCATGGACAGGGTTAGAGATCTGTTAAACATATAGTTCAGGGATTTATTGAACAATCAACCACAGAAGGTGATTATAGTGCTTTTAAAATGCTAATATAACCCACAGACATAAATACATAGAACATAGAACATAGAACGTAAATACATAGAATACGTAGACAGTGTAAAGTGCCCTAAATGCCTCCTTATTTAGGTTTCTGAATGATGTTTTAACCTTTACTAGTGTAAAGTACGCTGCTGTCGATATCCTATTTATATGTGCCTCATGAGTTAGATTAGGTGTTACGTCCACACCCAGGTCTCTTTCTCGAATCGTCACAGGTAGGCAGTTCCCCCCTCATTGAAATTGAAATTGAAATTGAAATAAGTTTATTGATGTAAAATACACACAAAGGGATGAGGTAGCTCAAGCTATTCTCATCCCGTTCAGTACATATACACACATCACAAACCATAAACATATTACCAAACATTCTGAGAGATAACATATACATTTCCTCCTTCACAAGTACCCCCTCATTGTGTACTGTCCCTTTGGTCTCCTATCACCTAATCCCATTTCCATAACTTTACATTTGCTCGTGTTGAACTACAGTAGTCATTTCTCTGACCATCTCTGCAACCTGTTCAGGTCCTCTTGGAGGATCCTACAATCCTCATTTGTCACAACTCTTCTCGTTAATTTTGCGCCATCTGCGAACATCGAGGGGCGAGTGTACCTGTGTGTGTGCGTGTACGTGTGTGTGTGTATTCATCTAGTTGTATTCACCTAGTTGTGCTTGCGGGGGTTGAGTTGTGCTCTTTCGACCCGCCTCTAAACTATCAATCAACTGTTACTAACAACTAACTAATTATTTTTTTACACACACACACACAGGGAAGCAGGAGGCCAGATACTAGGTATCATCTGGGAGATGAAATTCTTCAAGAGTCAGAGAGAGAGAAAAGACTTGGGGGTTGATATCACGCCAGACCTGTCTCCTGAAGCCCATATCAAGAGGATAACAACAGCGGCATATGCCAGGCTGGCCAACATAAGAACGGCATTCAGAAACTTGTGCAAGGAATCATTCAGAACTTTGTATACTACATATGTCAGGCCAATCCTGGAGTATGCAGCCCCAACATGGCGTCCATATCTAGTGAAGGATAAGACTAAACTGGAAAAGGTTCAAAGGTTTGCCACCAGACTAGTGCCCGAGCTTAGAGGTATGAGCTACGAGAAGAGACTACGGGAATTAAACCTCACTTCGCTGGAAGACAGAAAAGTTAGGGGGGACATGATTACCACATTCAGGATTCTCAAGGGAATTGATAGGGTAGATAAAGACAGGCTATTTAACACAAGGGGCACACGCACTAGGGGACACAGGTGGAAACTGAGTGCCCAAATGAGCCACAGAGATATTAGAAAGAACTTTTTAGTGTCAGAGTGGTTGACAAATGGAATGCATTTGGAAGCGATGTGGTGGAGGCTGACTCCATACACAGTTTCAAGTGTAGATATGATAGAGCCCAATAGGCTCAGGAAACTGTACACCTGTTGATTGACGGTTGAGAGGCGGGACCAAAGAGCCAGAGCTTAACCCCCGCAATCACAACTAGGTGAGTACACACACACACACACACACACACACACACACACACACACACACACACACACACACACACCACACACACACACACACATTTTCGACTAAACGTGTGTGATTCCAGTTCACACGTAATAATAACAAACGAGGGGACGGGGTGGAAACTGGAAACTCAGATGAGTCACAGAGATGTTAGGAAGTTTTCTTCTTTAGCGTGAGAGTAGGGGAAAAAATGGAATGCACTTGGGGAACAGGTTGTGGAAGCAATACTATTCATACTTTTAAGACTAGTATGATAGGAAATGGGACAGGAGTCATTGCTGTAAACAACCGATAGCTGGAAAGGCGGGATCCAAGAGTCATGCTCGATCCTGCAAGCACAAATAGGTAAGTACAAATAGGTAAGTACACACACACACACACCACACACACACACACACACACACACACACACACACACACACACACACACATGAGGGAGTAATGAGAACAATGAGGCTCTTCAACAGGTGTTAACTAGTGGACGTTGCAGGACTGAACAAAAATGGAGCTGTCAATAGCCAGTGACGCCGTGAGTTACCAAATTACGGAGCGCTAACACGAACATAAAAAAAAATCGCTTTCTTTATGCATGAGGCAAGAGAAAATAGTTTAGCAGACCATAAAGTCCCTGTACTAACAATGGAAACAAAGAGAGCGCCCTCTGCGACCATGGAGGATATAAACACGGATGCATCTAAGTGGTTAAGACAATATTTTCACTAATATCTTTGAAAGTAACATTGATGAACACTCCTCCTTATGGCATTAAGTAATAATGTTATATTTAGTTTAATGTGTTTGGAGTGCACTAAAGCGATTTTTTGAGAGAGAATTAGAGAGAATAGCCGTAGCTAAGCTACATGATACGCTGCTCGTATTCTCATATTTAGAGTCTTAGAATGTCATAATATCAGTTATCAACAACCTGCTCGACGCACAGAACAAAGTGGGTGTAATATCTATATTGCACGTCTGCCACCTCACATAGGTGCAACACACCATCATGACAACGGCAGATAGTGAGTAAATTGGGAAGCTACGAAGATGAGCTGTACATAGGGAGCCCCATCGCCGTTGTTAAGACTGCGTTGCTGCAAAAACGAAGGTTTGATAGGCGAGGCTATCAAACATAGACATAGGCATAGACTCACAAAGGCCTGAAAGCACCAGTATTAAAAGGTATGATGTGTTCAGGATCTGATACCCATATCTATAGGCAGCACAAAACGTCCACCAGACTGTGCGACACAGTGGTGGCCAGGATCAGGTTGGGTTACCGTTACCTGTGGCAGGTGGCTACAGGTGACGGATCTGCCAGTCCTGAGCACTCCAGTGCAAACTCTGTGAGCAGAACTGGGGCATGATCCACACTATATCACTGAATGTCCAGTCATTAGACACTGCAGACCTGCCGGCATGCAGTACCTGGAACTACGCAATTATGTTCTCCACTTGCGTGGTCTTAAAAGACATCCTCACAATGCATTCCAAAATTGCAAATTCATGCAACTGCTCACATACCCGTGTGTGACGAACCATCCTGCAAAGATGAGGATTTCTAGTATCATGGTGCTAGCTCTTGACACAAATTATGTAACCCTTTACATGGTCTAGAGAGGCTGAATAAACTCAGATGTGCCCGTGTTGACACAGTAAGATGACGAGTCGCCTCATGCTGGCTATGTGAGGGAGATGGTGGAGGTGGTGAGGATAAAGATAGTTGGAGGTTGTTGGGGAGTGGGGAGATGGTCGGGGGAGGTGGTATGACACCGTTTCACGTTTTTCTTCCCTCTTGAATGCTGGCGACCCAGACCAGCCTATGAGCGTTTCCGTACACTAGACCATTCACCCTATAAAGTTGTGTGAAGCCAGCCCGAAGTGGCTGGCACCAATCTATGACACACAGACAATCTCTCTTATATATATATAATATATATAGATATATATATTATATATATATATATATATATATATATATATATATCACTTAGCCATCACGACCGGACATAAGGTGATGACGCTGATATCATGGAAGGATTTGGAGTGTAAAGACGATGACTTGACGAAACTAAGAGAGCATGCTAAGCCGGAATAGTCATCCCTGTTGTTTATGTCGGATTTAGCGCCTCGGACCAGGCTCGAGGGAATCGCGGTCAGGGTTATACTGAGCAATCATGATGTGACAAGGAAAGGAGGGCATTTGAACACGTTCGAGAGCAGCAGCAGAAAGGGCCAAAAAGGTCGTGACAAAAAGGGATCAAATGCTATTTTAACGTTATTAACGTTTAAATAACGTAAAACGCAACGTTGAAGTTACGTTTTTGGGTTCTGCAGAGCGAATGGGGTTGCGTCAAAGGAAGCGAGTACGAAACACCTACGTTCCGTAAAAAATAAAGGAGCAGTTAATAAAGACCGAAAAAGACTGAAACTGGGAGGAAATGGCTCACTAAATATCTTTTACCTTGAGGAAGACTTTACACCTTGTTGTGAAGCTGTGGGTGTGGCTGTGTGGTGGTGTGGCCTGGTGGCGGCGCAGGTGCAGTCTCCCACCTGCTGCTGCCGGGGCTAGCAACCTGTGTGTCGCTCTGGAGAGCAGTGCACACGGTTCATGTAGGCACACGGTTCATGTAGGCACACGGTTGATGTTGACACACGGTTGGTGTAGGCACACACGGTTGATGTTGACACACGGTTTGGTGTAGGCACACGGTTGATGTTGACACACGGTTGGTGTAGGCACACGGTTGATGTCGACACACGGTTGATGTAGGCACACGGTTGATGTTGACACACGGTTGACACATGCGCTTTGGGAACCTATTCAGTGAACGCTCCATAACATATGTTCAGGTCTGATTAATTCAGACTAAACATATCAGTCCCAGTTAGCACTAAAGTTCTTTAGACGAGTCTTAAATGAATGAATAATGACATTACCCAGTTTAGAATTAAATGTTGAGTTAGCAATATACACAGTAACTCTAGGAAGGAGATGATAGCAAGGTGATAGCAAGGAGATGATAGCAAGGAGGTGATAGCAAGGAGGTGATAGCAAGGAGGTGATAGCAAGGAGGTGATAGCAAGGAGGTGATAGCAAGGAGGTGAGGAGTAGTACATGAACACATCTGAAAGACTGGAGTGTACGACTTGGGTGGCGATTCAAGCATCACTCAAACTAGATGCACCCAAGTCCGTACACTCCAGTCTTCAGATGTGTTCATGTAATACTCCTCACCTCCTTGCTATCACCTCCTTGCTATCACCTCCTTGCTATCACCTCCTTGCTATCACCTCCTTGCTATCACCTCCTTGCTATCATCTCCTTGCTATCACCTTGCTATCATCTCCTTCCTAGAGTTACTGTGTATATTGCTAACTCAACATTTAATTCTAAACTGGGTAATGTCATTATTTCATTCCTTTAAGACTCGTCTAAAGACTTTAGTGCTAACTGGGGACTGATATGTTTAGTCTCGAATTAATCAGACTGAACATATGTTATGGAGCGTTCACTGAATAGGTTCCCAAAGCGCATGTGTCAACCGTGTGTCAACATCAACCGTGTGCCTACATCAACCGTGTGTCGCTACATCAACCGTGTGCCTACATCAACCGTGTGCATACATCAACCGTGTGCCTACACACTGTGTCAACATCAACCGTGTGCCTACACAACCGTGTGCACATCAACCGTGTGCCTACATAACCGTGTGCCTACATGAACCGTGTGCACTGCTCTCCAGAGCGACACACAGGTTGCTAGCCCCGGCAGCAGCAGGTGGGAGACTGCACCTGCGCCGCCACCAGGCCACACCACCACCAGCACACCCACAGCTTCACAACAAGGTGTAAAGTCTTCCTCAAGGTAAAAGATATTTAGTGAGCATTTCCTCCCAGTTTCAGTCTTTTTCGGTCTTTATTAACTGCTCCTTTATTTTTTACGACGTGTTTCGTTACTCCGCTTCCTTGACGCAACCCATTCGCTCTGCAGAACCCAAAAACGTAACTTCAACGTTGCGTTTTACGTTATTTAATTAATAACGTTAAAGCTGTTCAATTTCCTGACAAATGCCCTCCTTTCCTTGTACATCATGATTGCTCCGTATAACCTGACCGCGATTCCCTCGAGCCTGGTCGAGGCGCAAATCCCGACATAAACAACAGGGATGACTATTCCGGCTTAGCATGCTCTCCTTAGTTCGTCAAGTCATCGTCCTTATACACTCCAATCCTTCCATGATATCAGCGTCATCACTTATGTCCGGTCGTGATGGGCTAAGTGGATATATATATATATATATATATAATATATAATATATATATATATATATATATATATATATATATTATATAAGAGAGATTGTCTGTGTGTCATAGATTGGTGCCAGCCACTTCGGGCTGGCTTCACACAACTTTATAGGGTGAATGGTCTAGTGTACGGAACGCTGCATAGGCTGGTCTGGGTCGCCAGCATTCAAGAGGGAAGAAACAACTGTGTACGGTGTCATACCACCTCCCCCGACCACTCCCCACCCCCACAACCCAACTATCTTTATCCTCACCACCTCCACCACTCCCCACAAGCCAGCATGAGGCGACTCGTCATCTTACTGTGTCAACAACGGGCACATCTGAGTTTATTCAGCCTCTCTAGACCATGTAAGGGTTACATAATTTGTGTCAAGAGCTAGCACCATGATACTAGAAATCCTCATCTTTGCAGGATGGTTCGTCACACACGGGTATGTGAGCAGTTGCATGATTTGCAAATTTTGGATCATTGTGAGGATGTCTTTAAGACCACGCAAGTGGAGAACATAATTGCGTAGTTCCAGGTACTCATGCCGGCAGGTCTGCAGTGTCTAATGACTGGACATTCAGTGATATATGTGGATCATGCCCAGTTCCTGCTCACAGAGTTTGCACCTGGAGTGCTCAGGACTGGCAGATCCGTCACCTGTAGCCACCTGCCACAGGTAACGGTAACCCAACCTGATCCTGGCCACCACTGGTGTCGCACAGTCTGGTGGACGTTTTGTGCTGCCTATAGATATGGGTACAGATCTGAACACATCATACCTTTTAATACTGGTGCTTTCAGGCCTTTGTGAGTCTATGCCTATGTCTATGTTTGATAGCCTCGCCTATCAAACCTTCGTTTTGCAGCAACGCAGTCTTAACAACGGCATGGGGCTCCCTATGTACAGCTCATCTTCGTAGCTTCCCAATTTACTCACTATCTGCCGTTGTCATGATGGTGTGTTGCACCTATGTGAGGTGGCAGACGTGCAATATAGATATTACACCCACTTTGTTCTGTGCGTCGAGCAGGTTTTGATAACTGATATTATGACATTCTAAGACTCTAAATATGAGAATACGAGCAGCGTATCATGTAGCTTAGCTACCGGACTTATTCTCTCTAATTCTCTCTCAAAAAATCGTTTAGTGCACTCCAAACACATTAAACTAAATATAAACATTATTATTTAATGCCATAAGGAGGAGTGTTCATCAAATGTTACTTTCAAAGATATTAGTGAAAATATTGTCTTAACCACTTAGATGCATCCGTGTTTATATCCTCCATGGTCGCAGAGGGCGCTCTCTTTGTTTACCATTTGTTAGTACAGGCTTATAGGTCTGCTAAACTATTTTCTCTTGCCTCATGCATAAAGAAACGATTTTTTTTTTATGTATCGTGTTAGCGCTCCGTAATTTGGTAACTCACGGCGTCACTGGCTATTGACAGCTCCATTTTTGTTCAGTCCTGCAACGTCACACTAGTTAACACCTGTTGAAGAGCCTCATTGTTCTCATTACTCCTCATGTGTGTGTGTGTGTGTGTGTGTGTGTGTGTGTGTGTGTGTGTGTGTGTGTGTGTGTGTGTGTGTGTGTGTACTTACCTATTTTGTACTTACCTATTTGTGCTTGCAGGATCGAGCAAGCATTGACTCTTGGATCCCGCCTTTCCAGCTATCGGTTGTTTACAGCAATGACTCCTGTCCCATTTCCCTATCATACCTAGTCTTAAAAGTATGAATAGTATTTGCTTCACAACCTGTTCCCAAGTGCATTCCATTTTTTCCACTACTCTCACGCTAAAAGAAAACTTCCTAACATCTCTGTGACTCATCTGAGTTCCAGTTTCCACCCATGTCCCCTCGTTCTGTTATTATTACGTGTGAACTGGAATCACACACGTTTAGTCGAAAATGTGTGTGTGTGTGTGTGTGTGTGTGTGTGTGTGTGTGTGTGTGTGTGTGTGTGTGTGTGTGTGTGTGTGTGTGTGTGTGTGTACTCACCTAGTTGTGATTGCGGGGGTTAAGCTCTGGTTCTTTGGTCCCGCCTCTCAACCGTCAATCAACAGGTGTACAGTTTCTGAGCCTATTGGGCTCTATCATATCTACACTTGAAACTGTGTATGAAGTCAGCCTCCACCACATCGCTTCCAAATGCATTCCATTTGTCAACCACTCTGACACTAAAAAAGTTCTTTCTAATATCTCTGTGGCTCATTTGGGCACTCAGTTTCCACCTGTGTCCCCTAGTGCGTGTGCCCCTTGTGTTAAATAGCCTGTCTTTATCTACCCTATCAATTCCCTTGAGAATCCTGAATGTGGTATCATGTCCCCCCTAACTTTTCTGTCTTCCAGCGAAGTGAGGTTTAATTCCCGTAGTCTCTTCTCGTAGCTCATACCTCTAAGCTCGGGCACTAGTCTGGTGGCAAACCTTTGAACCTTTTCCAGTTTAGTCTTATCCTTCACTAGATATGGACGCCATGTTGGGGCTGCATACTCCAGGATTGGCCTGACATATGTAGTATACAAAGTTCTGAATGATTCCTTGCACAAGTTTCTGAATGCCGTTCTTATGTTGGCCAGCCTGGCATATGCCCTGTTGTTATCCTCTTGATATGGGCTTCAGGAGACAGGTCTGGCGTGATATCAACCCCCAAGTCTTTCTCTCTCTCTGACTCTTGAAGAATTTCATCTCCCAGATGATACCTAGTACTGGCCTCCTGCTCCCCTGTGTGTGTGTGTGTAAAAAAAATAATTAGTTAGTTGTTAGTAACAGTTGATTGATAGTTTAGAGGCGGGTCGAAAGAACACAACTCAACCCCCGCAAGCCAACTAGGTGAATACAACTAGATGAATACACACACACACGTACACGCACACACACAGGTACACTCGCCCCTCGATGTTCGCAGATGGCGCAAAATTAACGAGAAGAGTTGTGACAAATGAGGATTGTAGGATCCTCCAAGAGGACCTGAACAGGTTGCAGAGATGGTCAGAGAAATGACTACTGGAGTTCAACACGAGCAAATGTAAAGTTATGGAAATGGTATTAGGTGATAGAGACCAAAGGGACAGTACACAATGAAGGGGGGTACTTGTGAAAGAGGAAATGTATATGTTATCTCTAGAATGTTTGGTAATATGTTTATGGTTTGTGATTGTGTATGTATTAAATGTACTGAACGTGAGAATAGCTTGAGCTACCTCATCCCTTTGTGTGTATTTTACATCAATAAACTTATTTCAATTTCAATTTCAATTTCAATGAGGGGGAACTGCCTACCTGTGACGATTCGAGAAAGAGACCTGGTGTGGACGTAACACCTAATCTAACTCATGAGGCACTATAAATAGGATATCGACAGCAGTGTACTTTACACTAGTAAAGGTTAAAACATCATTCAGAAACCTAAATAAGGAGGCATTTAGGGCGCTTTACACTGTCTACGTATTCTATGTATTTACGTTCTATGTTCTATGTTCTATGTATTTATGTCTGTGGGTTATATTAGCATTTTAAAAGCACTATAATCACCTTCTGTGGTTGATTGTTCAATAAATCCCTGAATTATATGTTTAACAGATCTCTAACCCTGTCAATGGAGGACAGAAGAAAATGATATATGCTGATTAGCATGTAAATGTGTGGCCACGTCTGTGGTAGAAAAAAATAATAATAATAAATTGCCTACGTGAGACCAGTCTTAGAGAGGCCGGGCCAGCATGGAGTCACCCACCTGAACAAACACATAAGGAAACTAGAAAACGTTCAGAAGTTTGCGACAAGGCTTGTCCCAGAGTTACGAGGGATATGAAGAGCGCCTGAAGGGACTGAACCTTACCTGGTTGAATACTTGCTTGATGGGGTTCTGGGAGTTCTTCTACTCCCCAAGCCAAGCCCGAGGCCAGACTTGTCTTGTGAGAGTTTGGGTCCACCAGGCTGTTGCTTGGAGCTGCCCGCAGGCCCCCATACCCACCACAGCCCGGTTGGGTCCGGCACTCCTTGAAGAAAACAATCTAGTTTCCTCTTGAAGATGTCCACGGTTGTTCCTGTAATATTTCTGATGCTCGCTGGTAGGACGTTGAACAACCTTGGGCCTCTGATGTTCATACAGTGTTCTCTGATTGTGCCCATGGCACCTCTGCTCTTCACTGGTTCTATTCTGCATTTTCTTCCATGTCGTTCACTCCAGTACGTTGGTTATTTTACTGTGTAGATTTGGGACCTGTCCCTCCAGTATTTTCCATGTGTATATTATTTGGTATCTCTCTCGTCTCTTTCTAGTGAGGGATACATTTGGAGAGCTTTGGAGTCGATCCCAATAATTAGGTGCCTTTTCCTCTTATGCATGCTGTATTTGTTCCTGCTCTATTTCCCTCAATATTCACAGGCAATCTCTCCTGCCTGAAAGGGGAAGTGAGTACTGAGCAGTACTTCAAGCGGGACAACACAAGTGATTTGAATAGTACAACACATTGTGATGGGATTCTGTCTTTGAAAGTTCTCGTAATCCATCTATCATTTTCTGGCTGACGCAATACTTGCTTGGTTATGTCTCCCTAAAGTTAGGTCTTCGGACATCATTATTCCAAATCATGACCTGCTGTTGTCCTACTATGGCAGATTCGATTTGTTTTGTACCCTGTATTATGTTTAAGAATTCCTCATTTTTTGCCGCTCTGAGTACCCTGGAATTTATCACACGTTAAAATCATGTTATTTTCTGTGCCCAATCGAAAACTTGTGTAATATCTGTTTGTAGTTT
>WNGS01047143.1:0-10974 GCA_020271785.1 Procambarus virginalis | reverse complement strand
CAATGGGGGTTAAAACTTTAAAATAAATTACAACTAAGCATACATGTAAAAATTAAAATCGAAACAATATATCTCCTTTTTTGGTGTTGATTATGACAAGAGCTTGTTACAGATTCTATCTGTAGCAGCCACTAGTACTGCGTAGCGTTTGTTTTGACTGCGCTAGGTGTCCCGGTGGATATACGGCGAACATCCCCGCCGCCGTACTAGAATCGTTACTTTAAGAATTGTACAAACTAAGTATCTCATGGTTACTGTTTGACTCTGCTCTAAAAACAGAAAAGGCTAACCGTTTAAGGGATTGCGCACTACCCTCATACAATGTTTTGCGCCCCAGCTAATCCTCCCCGGCCAGAGCATACGAACCCATGACAAAGCGCTCGCGTGACGCCAGGCGAGTGTCTTACACCACTACGAGACTACGTACGTCCTCCTGTACTCACTGGTAAGTACATTGTTTTTAATTAAATGATAAACAGTTGCTATTTTACATAAAACTTATTTACCAGTTAAATAGCATCTAGGCGAATGGAAAATCATTTAGCTCAATTGGGAGAAAAAACCCCTGTGCCATTAATCTTCTACTTGGGTCCTTGTGGGTGGGATCTTTGTCTCGCGGTGTAAATTGGTCCCGCTAGTGCTTATCTATCTTAGGCTGTCTCCCACACAATTCGTTAGATCGTCCTAATACATAGTACCGATTCACAATGAATCTGAGACTGGTGTTGGGATTTTGGGGTTGGTCTGCTGCTCCAATTTGTGAGGGTACGACGTGTACGAAGCTCCGGACTCTCGTAGTAGATAATGTAGTCGCAATTATATGGATGTCAACACATGTGCACATTCCTTCTGTAAAGCTGTTGTAACAAAGGTGAGGGCAGGTGATCGCCTTAGTAATTGACGGGAAAATTCGGTTATTTTTGTTGATTGCTTGGAATATGGCGTGAAAGTATGCTGCTTGGGCATTTTGGTTACTGAACCAGAGAAACAAGAACAAAAGTAAATATGTCCAACATTGGACCATGATCAATGTAGCTAAGTCCCAAAACAAAAAATTTAGATCTGAATAATAAAATGTTTATAATGGGGAAGTTACTCACATCGTTCACGTGGTTAGCTCTAAACGCATGGACATTTGGAAAGAGATTTAAAAAAGCAGTTCAGCTATCGCACTAAATCCCCAGGTAATATTGCCAAAATTTATTGAGACACGTAAAGACTTGACCCATGAAATAAACCCCTTATGCATCGGGTGGTCGTAAACAACGGTTTCCGAGGCCAAGATTATGTGAACTTTTTTATGGGTCGCGTGCAGTTGAAAAATTCTATATATTTGTCAACAACTGGATGAAAATTAGTTAGGGCACGACGGTGTGCTCTCAATGTGACTTCTTAGACGACAGGAACCGTTGGACACTGGTAAATGCTTCCCATCGTAGTTTGCACGACGAGAAAATAAGCATCTTGTCATCCCTTATGCGAATGCCGCCATTTACGTAACAAATTGGTGACTTCATCGGAATAGAATAATATGCATTCATGCAAATAAAACATAATAATCGCTTTCTGGATTACAATCTAAAAGACTAAAACAATCTGCAATAATAAGAATCAAGAATATATAAACAGTATAAAGTTTTAATAGTTGAAAAACTTCCAAAACATTTTAATCACGAAGCACCAAGTGGCATAAATGTTCATTATCGTGATAATGCTATGGGGGTGAATAATACGTTTACTTGCGTAACCTTAAACATGTAGTGCCTTCTATATTGTAATGAAAATTAATACATAACATAACCCTTGATGAAATAACAACTAACTGCAGTGGTAAATTTATTCTCACAGTGAGCGATACATGATATGAGTTATGGTCGAGAATTACAGCATCAGCAGGTGTGTATAGCGATGCTGCTGCACAAATATTATTTTCGAGTGGTTACTACTTTACATAGACACAATACTAATGTTCACACATCCTTTTTTAAAGTTTACAATGTAACTCTACAAAACACCTCGTATAACCACTTAATACACAACAGATCTCATTTCCATAAAACTATGACTGTGTGTGCTAAGCGTCAGGTGTTACTGGAGCAGCTCTAGTACACTACTCCCAAGTTTTCGCGACCTTCCTACACGTCGCGCGCATCACTGGTTCCAAGTTACCCTGTTTGCAAAAAGGTTGTACCCACATGTACTGACGCCATTACCGAAGTGGCCTGGGCACGGCGGTGTGGGGCGACATATACGGGGGACAGAACATTTTAATGGCTGACAGACAGTAGCATGTGAAATAGAAATTGTCTATTTGCTTTTATCAAATTAATGGTACTCAGTGTCATTCGTGAGAGTAGCCCGTCCACTGCGATACACAGGATAGAGCGCTGACCTCAGTGAGAGCCCGCAACAACAGCTTGACTCACTTCAATTGGAAATATCTAGGCTCGTGTAGAAACCGGGATCAATTGTGGAAGTCAATTCAAGGCTTGACCTCTACTGCTGTATGAGGGCGTGTCAAGATAATTCTATGTTTGACAGTGGCTGTATAACCTGATGACAAATGTGTGCACTATTATCTACTTAATAGATGATATACTTGTGAAGTCTTACGATATAGTATAGCAACCATCAAAAACTAACGATTATTTATCTTGTAAATAGACTTAATGTTAAGTGCACAATAGCACCGAATAACAAAATGTCTGAACATTGGTATCTTACACAAAAATTGAGGGTGTACACAGTAATCATCGCCTATACTAAGTTCGGCAGGCGTATTAATTGTGCGGTCTACTGACTTGTGCAAAAACACAAAACTATAATGCAAGTACAACACAGTATCAAAATAGGGTGTGTTACCCGATTGTGTGAGAGATTGAGGGGAGTTTTTTGTGTGCCAGGGCTGCCTTGCAGTCATCCGGTCGAATACCTGACACGAGGTTGCTATGAGAATGTCTTTGATCTAACACTAAAAATGGAATGAGGAATGGCTATTGGACTGTTGCAGGACATCGGAGTCAAGGTATGGTGTCTGAGGTTAGGTGCGAATGAGTTGACTCGGCGAGGTCACTTTATTACTAGGTGTGTGGAGATAGAACGTGCTGGTGGGCTCATGTAAGGAGACGCGAAGTAATAGGATGACACCTAAGAGCTGGTTCGTCTGATACACAAACTTACCTATGAAGTGGGGTCAGTCGAACATTGCTATCCGCACTTTGTGTGACGGCCGGACTAGGACAAAACAGGCGTGACAACAACCTAGTTCAAGTATTGCATAATCACAAACACTGGGAGTTAAAGAGCCAGTATCATTACGAAAGTCTTCATCTTCATACATCACGTTAGCGACGCCCATGCTACGTGTTAAGAGGTGGTATGCACGCTTGGGCCCTCACTCTAGTTTCACATAATGAGTGTGTCAGTACTCGAATAAAGACCGCCATCGGTACCCAAAATCCCCATTTCACGGCCAGTACTTCTGGATAGGTCGCAGTATGCGCTTGTAGGGAGACGTGCAGTCTTCGTTGTCTTGAACAGAGGGAGCGAGGTCTGAACTGAAAGGCTGCCGCGTCAGTGGTGCCCTATAGGGGTAGCCGTAACACTCTCAAACAAATGCCATCACTTAAGTAACGATGAAGTCTTGACGATCCACACGACTTATAACTGAACATAATGTTTTTTTTTATCATGTAACACAGTGTCACTCGGAAAGCGTCGCCTCCAGGTGAGGTTACTTGTGTGACAGAGCTTTCACTTGGGTGCCATAACAATAGCTGTTGAACTAGTCTACAAGGCTTTTGTGACTACATTCCGGGAGCCATGGAATTGTCATGAGATATACAGTATAACAACATTACACTTATACTATCGTTAGTAATGTGCTGGGAAATTGAGAACGAAATATCCCATAATTCTATGGAGTGACTGTATCAGGCTTAAACGAGTGGCCATACATAAGTTGAGTGCTATCTGTGGACCGAGTTAGTAGACTGACGAGCACTAACTGCTACTAAGTTCTTAAGTGGCCAAGACAGCTTTATGTTTCTAAGTTAAGAGTAGGGCCGGTCGGCACGGCGGGGTCTGTGGCGAAGCTGACATGGAAAGGCGCGGTCACACAAGGGCGAAGTGACACGGGACATAGTAAAGGTGAAGTGAGCGGGGCTAAGAGTGGGAGGGCATCGGGTTGTGGCAGATCGTGCTGTACAGACTGTACGATAAACCTGCTGAGTATTACCTCAGGTATGTAAAGGGATATTTTAGAGCTTTATATTTTATGCCAGTGATGTGGGGCAACAAGATTTAAGTTGTAAAATTTATGGGTATATATTCTTTATTGAAAAATTCGAGTTCAGTGATGAAGTGAATCTTGCCTCTCTGGTACGAGTGGAGTACGACCCATGTCTGGTAAGCCTAGTAATTATATACCGTAATATTATCAGTAACAGAGCTTTAAATATACCAATGTGCTTTAAGATACTTACTAAGCTCTCTCATCTCATTTTCTCAATTGCAATGTATTTGGTACCTTTATTTAATTTGTTGCATAAGAATAAATTACCGTACTTAAAATATAATCTGTGTAGGAGTAATGAGAGAGCCTGGTCCGCGAAACGCTGCGCGTCACTACAATGGTCGATATTACAAGATTGTAAATGACTGAGTAACTCACATTCAGTTGATATTTACACAATTCACAAACCAATGTACCTTCTCTTGTATATACATATTAAATATAATTAAAGCAATACAATAAAGTACGAGGGTTCACACCTATCAGGCAAGTCGGATTAATTAGTAAAGTAATATAAAGACTCTCATTAACCATGTAAAAGTGGGAAAATTGCTGATAACTGTGCTTGAGAATTAAAAGAAGAGGGCCCAGCTGTACACAGGGTGGTTGGCTCACACAAGTGGATTCATGCACTATATGAAAACCACTACTAAGTGCAGAGTGGTAAGTTGGACCCCGAGTTGTACTTATTATTATTTTCTAATTTATGATTTTACGTGTAAGGATGGGGTGCCATTGACAGCTTCGATTTTATCCATTCCACAAAATCGATAAAATCCAATCTGGATAAGCAAAACTTCATTTTATTTAAAAAAAAAAATATAAGCAAACTACTTACAGACATCATTTAAGATCAGTGAGTATAAAGAACGGGAACAATCTCAATACAAATAAATATTTTGAAACAATACACCAGATCCAAATCATGATTTACTACTTCTAGTGTTAGAATATTAGATATTAGGTTAGAATATGGATATTCTAACCTGGAATCAAGTGTTTTAGTTAGTCATTTAATATACACTTGAAACACATAGGATTTACCATAGTCCACATTTTAGACTCATTTGTAACACTGGCTACAGTTGTAGGGCTCGATTTATCACAGCACTTAGAAGATTGACCAGGGTGTTTTCAATATCATGTTTAACATAAGCACAAGAACCACGACGTAAACAGACAATGCGCAGTGTTTCTTGAGCAACAAAGAGACCAAGACATGGCTGCTTCACATACTTGCAGAAAAGTTTAATTAAAGCACGCACTGTCTTAATGTCTTTTTCAGAGTTACTGCCTTCTTGAAAGATGTTTTTATTGGCGACAAAAAAATCTTCTACAACCTTATGTATTTTCCTCGAGATGAGCCTGTAATTATAAGGTGCTCGTCCCTGTGTGCCTCCTTCATCATAGTTCACATTGCAATTAGGACAAACATTTGTGCATGGGTTGATACCTTCTCCTTCATTACATTTGGTGCATTTTAAAGTTTCAAATGGTGGCCATTCCCTGGCAATTGGCCAGTTATTTTCACAAGCTTCACAGGTACAATTGAAATAGAAATTAGTCATCAGTGAAAACCTCCTGAACTCTCTTGTGTCTTCACCAATATCTAATCCATATGTCATGGTTAATGACTTGCCAGCGGGGATGAATTGCATTGCTCGTACTATAACAGTTGTGCCATACCAAAATCCAGTACAATTTGGATTGCAGGAGTGATTCAGAAGACTTGATGCAGTTTGAACTGCCTTGCCACATAATTCCATCTGACATTCCTTATGGCCATTCACATTAAACTAGAAATGAAAAATATACTAAATATTAGCAATATGCACTATGTCAAGGAGGAAAACTGTAAATAAAAAGATTAGCCTATTTAAGTATACTTAAATGTAATATGAAATGCAATGGTTATTACATGGAAAACATAAATATTAAAATAATAAGTTCAATCAGGAAAACAAGTGCCAAAGGTGGTGGTAGTGTATGCTCAGGTAAGGCTAGAGAACAGAATAACAATAAACTGAAAGGCTTACGAAGGGAATTGCAATGACATAACTATTGCAATGGAGACCCATCATATGATGGATGAGTGTGCTGCCAGTCAGGACGATGTCTTCGTGACTTGGAGTGAAGGGCTCACCATCACAACTGATGAAGTAGCGACCACTCAGCAACAGAAGTTTAGTTACAACAAAAGCCTCCATGCACCTGGCAAATAGTTCGTGTCCAGATATTTTTTCTTTGTTGGTTGTGAGGTGATACACTGCTCTATAATCTGATGAATCATAGATACCATTTTCATTGAATCCAAGATACTTAGGAAGCTGATTTTTGGCCTCACATTGCAGTAGAAGTATCAACTCCTTGAGCTTGGCGTGAGAGGTCTTCATCATTATTCTGTATGCTAATGCAAGATAACTTTGTATGTCCAGTAGACACAAGGTTGATACAATAGGACATTCTTGCCAATGGATGCTTAATAATCCTTGTTTCTGACACTCCTCGCTGCAAAATATCACCTGAAAATAAAGGTCATCAATAATCTAAAAGAAGTACTCTATAGACTAAATATATTGTACAATACTACCTACAATATAAGCTCAACCCTAATGGTTATTTAAGTACAAATTTTATGTAACTGATTTGACTATGTATAAAGAAGGCCTGATCTCCTTTACTATCTGGTGTGTAACTACTGTAACGTACGTTTATGTTACGTTGTTGGGTAGATTAGATACACAGTGTTTAGTGAGTTTCATATTTATTTAGTAGCCCTGGATACAGCAGTGTCGTAGACGTTGAGACAAAGCCTGGAGCAGAGCAGAGAGCTGAGTGAGGCCGGAGTCGTGGAGCTCTATGTGGGAGAGCGTGGCGGCTCAATTGAGAATTGTGAGTGTCTGAACTCGGGGAGTGAGAGCGTGGCGGCTCGATGCGGTCGTAGTCTGCTGTCTGCTCTGTGTCGAAGCTGTAGCGTCTTAGGTCGATTAGAACTGCCCAAGCCGAGTACTACATTCTTGACTCGAAATTGTACTGTCTTCTATTCATCATATCGTTGCTTATATGGTGATTACACCTCAGCTTCCTCCAACAAGGTGAGGAGAGTATTGGGGAAAGGATTGTAGCTTCTGTAATTAGTTATGCTATGAAGATAATGAGATAATGGAGCGAGTATAAGATTAACTCGCTACAGGACTCCCCTGCCAGGGAATGGAAGAAAACAATATAACAAAAAATACGTGGTCGTTGTGGAACATGTAGTCCGGTACCAAAAGATGCAGGCAGTGTGTGGACAAGCTCGGTGTTGCAGGAGAGAAGAATCTGCATGATTGTTGCGTCCTTGGGTCGCTGGTGGAGCATTTAGATCCGGGGCGGATGGGCTCGGGCACCAGGACAATAGGAGGTAATGTAGGCACGTAGTTAGGACAACGAGGGAATCACTGCAAGAGCTGAATTGTCCTGGAGGCGACGAAGAGTCTGAAACGCAAGTTGTAGGTCCAAGATGCTTGAGTCGGCAGAGTATCAGAATGCAGTGTAGGTGTAGATGAACCAGACGAAAGAGCAGCTGTCGTGGGAGTCCCTGTAGAACAAGCAGTGCCCTGGCAGCGACGGAGAGTCGGCAGGACAGGCTGTAGATCCCACATGATGTAGTTGCTGATGAAACTGTCAGATGAGTAAGTAGCACTCGCTGTGCAGCAAGCTGTAGTTGATGAAAATGCCGAGACGATCGCGGTGAAATCATAGCTGTGGCGAGGGTGTTGGCAGCGTTCCGTGATAGGTGGCACGAGGGGTCCACAGCAAGAAACAGCAGGAGTGAAGGTCCAGTGGGAATCCATGTTGTAGTCCATCGTGGCTGGGTATCGTCGAAACTCTCTGGGTCACCAATGTAACGTACGGTTATGTTACGTTGTTGGGTAGATTAGATACACAGTGTTTAGTGAATTTCATATTTATTTAGTAGTCCTGGATACAGCAGTGTCGTAGACGTTGAGACGAAGCCTGGAGCAGAGCAGAGAGCTGAGTGAGGCCGGAGTCGTGGAGCTCTATGTGGGAGAGCGTGGCGGCTCAATTGAGAATTGTGAGTGTCTGAACTCGGGGAGCGAGAGCGTGGCGGCTCGATGCGGTCGTAGTCTGCTGTCTGCTCTGTGTCGAAGCTGTAGCGTCTTAGGTCGATTAGAACTGCCCAAGCCGAGTACTACATTCTTGACTCAAAATTGTACTGTCTTCTATTCATCATATAGTTGCTTATATGGTGATTACACCTCAGCTTCCTCCAACAAGGTGAGGAGAGTATTGGGGAAAGGATTGTAGCTTCTGTAATTAGTTATGCTATGAAGATAATGAGATAATGGAGCGAGTGTAAGATTAACTCGCTACACTACGATATGTAGACAGATGGAGACTGAAACACACGGAAATAGTCAACAATATATGTAATCATTTTATGTTACTGTGTCAGAGTTATTATCGAGACAGTCAGGACACTGCTCACCATCCAACAGAATGTGTAGTGTATTAAGAATCAATATGATTAACGCTGTTGGTTCCGCACCTGTTTCCAGAGTCAATGGGCAAAGTCCACCACCTCAAGAAAATAGCCGTCAGAGTATAAGTTCCAGTTATCCTCTGGTGGCTTTGAGAGGGTTCACTATGACATGAAAAGACCTTTACCACAGAACACTGCTACCACCTCATTTGCATCAACTAGTTCTCCAAGTAGCCTAAGGTAATGATTTGACAGCCAAGTCAATGGCTCATGCATATCCCTCCAGTTCAATGCTCAATTTGGCACATCCTCCATCGTTGCCATCGTCACGGACCAAGGATGCCAGTTCAACTCCTACCTGTGGACGGACTACCTGTAATTCCTCGGTACCACCCAAAACCGGACCACAGCCTATCATCTGAAGTCCAACGGGATGACGGAACGCCCAGATGCCTAGCACGACAATTTATCTCTGGTCGTCCTTGGTATCCGTCCAACGAGAACGACAGACATCAGAGCTTCAGCAGTAGATCTCACATTTCAAATCAGCCAAAAGACAAAATAAAAGAAAATTTACTCAAAATATTAAGAAATATCCCAAGTCCTTTTATGCCTATAAAAGGAGTAAAAAATTAAACCAAAGAAGTTATTCTTGATTATAAAAGGCAGCCAATAATGAAAGTATTCCTCATATAAATGTTTATATTAGAGAGGTTAGACGACATATCGACACCAACATAGATGTTTTAAGCATACAAGAATGAGTTCATGGAAATATACATAATGGTCATAATAATCAGGAAGAACATTGACAAGTTAACTGAATCTAATGTTAAAATTGTGGGTAAAATTGAATAAAAATCGTAAACCAGCTGGTGGAAAACTTGTACCACTTTAATTCAGAAAATCTTTAGACCAAGGTAATTTCGTCTACATTGAAAATATTCAAATGCCACCCCATCTGTAGCCACCCCCAAAGCCGTTTTTAAATATATGCATGGAGAAATACTGAAGAAACTGATCACAACATTCGTGAGACCTCAAGGGAAAAATGCAGCAGTTGTGTAGTGAAGGACATGGAACTAAATGGTTCCAGATATAGCTGCTGCACCAGGGACCCAAGAAGTAACAAATACATTTTATTTCTATGCCAAGGAGAGGAAGTATACCGTAGTAGCTACATCAGCTGCTACAGTAATTCAACCATTCAATAAATAAATAAATAAATCAGCACAATACAAATGCTGTATTGATAGTTGGTATGCCAACATCCACACACTTCTCCAGATCATTCCTCAACCAGTCAGCAAGGCGCCTTGTTACTTGCATGCACCAACAGATGGGTATATATATATAAGACGACGAGACCTGTCAGCAAGGACCATTGTTGCTTGCATGCACCAACAGATGGGTGTATATGTATATAAGACGAAAAGACCTGTCAGCAAGGACCATTGTTGCTTGCATGCACCAATTGATGGGTATATATATATATATATATATATATATATATATATATATATATATATATATATATATATATATATATATATATATATATATGTCGTACCTAGTAGCCAGAACGCACTTCTCAGCCTACTATGCAAGGCCCGATTTGCCTAATAAGCCAAGTTTTCCTGAATTAATATATTTTCTCTAATTTTTTTATTATGAAATGATAAAGCTACCCATTTCATTATGTATGAGGTCAATTTTTTTTTATTGGAGTTAAAATTAACGTAGATATATGACCGAACCTAACCAACCCTACCTAACCTAACCTAACCTATCTTTATAGGTTAGGTTAGGTTAGGTAGCCGAAAAAGTAAGGTTAGGTTAGGTTAGGTAGGTTAGGTAGTCGAAAAACAATTAATTCGTGAAAACTTGGCTTATTAGGCAAATCGAGCCTTGCATAGTAGGCTGAGAAGTGCGTTCTGGCTACTAGGTACGACATATATATATATATATATATATATATATATATATATATATATATATATATATATATATATATATATATATATATATATATATATACCCATCAATTGGTGCATGCAAGCAACAATGGTCCTTGCTGACAGGTCTTTTCGTCTTATATACATATACACCCATCTGTTAATATATAAAATCATATGATTGTGATTTTGTGTACCTTGGACAAACAGGAAAGTCCTTACAATTGCGGTTGTCACAA
>WNGS01047126.1:0-11975 GCA_020271785.1 Procambarus virginalis | reverse complement strand
TATCCTCCCCACCGAATCCTCCTCCACAGGGAGTGGCAGGAAATCCTCCTCACAGAAGAGTTCACTGGAGTGACGGCAGCCGCAGAGCATTCAGCAGCCTGATGCCCCACAGGCCACATGTTCAGAAACATGTTCGTGGTTGCTGGGTATAGTACACTCGAACGAAGTACCCATGGAGCCTTACGGAGAACAGATGTTCGAACGCTCAGGCGCATCCCTAGGTTCAAATGTTCATCTGCATACCCCTGAACTTCCCCGAGGAAACGTGTGCAGTCGCACACTGACAACAGCGCTAAACTGACCGAAGTAACGCCGCAGCAGGGCCCAGGAACTCCAGGGCGTCCCATGAATACAAACATATGTGAGGTTCACTGCTACGATCCGAAATCGTCACCGAGCCGGCACCATGTGGCAGGAGTAAGGAACGCCCTTCATAGCGTCGGAGATACTCACGGTATGCCTCCCCCAGAAACTTAATAATCACCAGGTGCACAGATACTGGTTCAACTCCGTAAATATCCTTCACAGGACACGAAGAATGTCACACATGACAAGCTCCATATCAGGATAACCAACATGGCCAGACAACTCCAGGCCCATGGAGTGAACCTGCACATCAGGGGTTGAGGGCCCCCCATCATAGAGGCCACGTCAGCACCGACGATTACCAAATCACCACTCTATCCAGGCGGCAACTGCTGTGCGGGCAGACACGTTCACACCCCCCTGGCGGCCAACCCGGCACTCCAACACACAAATGTGAAACGACGATGCCGTGCAGTTTCTTGGTATAGAAGCTATTGAGTGCAAACAGTTGATATGTCAGCTCTGCCTCACAATAGCTCTTAATGTATGCTAATATCAGTGTATAGACAGACCTTTTATACCATTGTTAAAAAAAACATATGTCTGTTTGTTTTTGTTTTGGCAATTCAAACACGCATGGAAATAAAATTTATAATATGAGTTTATATTAGCTTTAATTACAAATTGAAAGTAATGATAAAGTTAATAACATAAGTGAAAATCTCCCCTGGGTAAAATAACCTAATAACATTAACGTTGTAAGTTAACAATGCACTGTACTTGTTGAATTAAAACGATTTGAAGTTTACATCGTGAGATTAACCTTGTATATTAAACTTGGTATTGTAACAAGGGTAAACTTAATAAATGTGTAACCTCCAGAGAGTAAGTCTAACAATGGGACTTAGACTAGTGAAAGTGCTACCTTGGGAAAATAACAATGTAATACAGAAACATTGTAAGAGGTTAGCATTGTATTGCCGGGGGAAGGGTGGGGGGGGGAGCCTGGACCTCCCCGCCCCCCAAACACCAGGCTACACGATGTCTGTTTATATCTTATAGATCTGCAAATGACCTGATTCCTGTGTAGTCTGACAAGCATTCGAGTTACGTTATCTGACTATCAGAAGCCTCAGAGTAACGATAAATTCATAAACAAGTGAATTTGATCATCTTTACACTTGATTAAAAGCTTGTTTATTTAATATTCAGGTCTTACCTTTTATTTGTTTATTTATTATATACTAGAAGGTACATTGGATTTGTAAGAGAACATAATTGGTGTTCTTACCCTTTTGCAAAGCCACAAGCACGCATAGCGTTTCGGGCAGAACTTGTATGATTATTTCAACTGTGATGCTTGGTGTCTGGCCTGATGTTCCAGTTTGCATGATTGTAAACTTCGAGACTTGGCCTGGCCTGATGTTCCGGTTTGCATGATTGTAAACTTTGTATATGGGTGACTAAAGGTACATGGGGTGACTATCAAGGTACATGGGGTTGACTATCAAGGTACATGGGTTGACTATCAAGGTACTGGGTGACTATCAAGGACCATGGGGTGACTATCAGGTACATGAGGTGACTATCAAGGTACATGGGGTGACTATCAAGGTACATGAGGTGACTATCAAGGTACATGGGGTGACTACCAAGGTACATGGGGTGACTACCAAGGTACATGGGGTGACTACTAAAATATATGGGGTGACTACCAAAGTGCATAGGGTGACTTCCAAGGTACATCCAGGTGTATGGGGCGGCCGTCCCACTAAGTGTTACTAATTTCTGTCCTGAGAGTGGATTAGTATTTATGACATATGTTAACTTCAGTGAGGTGATGTCCAATGTGCTTAACAACCTCTTCAGCACTTCTTTAGTGGAATCTTAGTTGGTTTGTAATACGGCACAGTGATAGGTAATGATCCAGTGGTCTGTCATTTCTCCACATTGGTAACATTCACTCTCTTCTCTGGAATCTGTAAGACCTTTGCACATAGATATCCAGCCTGCTGCAGTGAAAGTCCACTCTGTACTTCTATTGTTCACTTACAACGATAAGTGATTGAATTCTTGTACCAACCCCAACTCCTGTTGCTGCAGGTGTTGTGTTTTAGCCACTGTATATCTTATGAATTGTTCTGGTTTAATATTTTCTTAATCTGTGCTAGATACTTGGGTATGCAAATGCCCATTCCTTCTCTTACTGCAAGTTGGCATTTTCATGTGCAATGTCGTTCCCTGGTATTCTTACACGACTTCGCACCCATGTTTATGTATTCGACGACCTTTTTGGTTGTTTTCATATCTATATGTATGATAACATGTCGGTGTTCAGCAAAAACATGTCTAATGCCTTTTGATTGCTAGCATCTCTGTTTGAAAAGTTGAGCACCGGTTGAGAGTTTCCAACTAACTTCAGAATTTCCTGCTTTTGGGAGAATATAAAATTGTATGGGACTGACAGTCGGGGTGTATTGGTTACTGTTAGGAATATGGGGACTGACACACACCCATAGCACAAGGCTGCCCACTCTCAACAGCACAAGGCTGCCACACTCTCACACACGAGGCTGCCACACTCTCACACACAAGGCTGCCACACACACACAACACAAGGCTGCCACACTCTCACACACAAGGCTGCCACACTCTCACAACACAAGGCTGCCACACTCTCACAACACGAGGCTGCCACACTCTCACAACACAAGGCTGCCCACTCTCACAACACAAGGCTGCCACACTCTCACAGCACAAGGCTGCCACACTCACACAACACAAGGCTGCTACCTCTCACAGCACAAGGCTGCCACACTCTCACAGCACAAGGCTGCCACACTCACACAACACAAGGCTGCTACACTCCTCACAGCACAAGCCTGCCACACTCTCACAACACAAGGCTGCTACACTCTCACAGCACAAGGCTGCACACTCTCACAACACAGGCTGCTACACTCTCACAGCACAAGGCTGCCACACACACAACACAAGGCTGCTACACTCTCACAACACAAGGCTGCTACACTCTCACAGCACAAGGCTGCCACACTCTCACAGCACAAGGCTGGCACACACACACACAAGGCTGCTACACACTCACACACAAGCTGCCACCACTCACACACAAAGCGCCACACTCTCACAACACAAGGCTGCCACACACTCACAACACAAGGCTGCCACACTCTCACAACACAAGGCTGCCACACACTCACAACACAAGGCTGCCACACTCTCACAACACAAGGCTGCCACACACTCACAACACAAGGCTGCCACACACTCACATCACAAGCTGCTACACTCTCACAACACAAGGCTGCTACACTCTCACAACACAAGGCTGCCACACTCTCACAGCACAAGGCTGGCACACACACAACACAAGGCTGCTACACACTCACAACACAGGCTGCCACACACTCACAACACAAGGCTGCCACACTCTCACAGCACAAGGCTGCCACACTCTCACAGCACAAGGCTGGCACACACACAACACAAGGCTGCCACACACACACACAACAAGGCTGCCACACACTCACACACAAGGCTGCCACACACTCACAACACAAGGCTGCCACACTCTCACAACACAAGGCTGCCACACACTCACACACAAGGCTGCCACACTCTCACAACACAAGGCTGCCACACACTCACAACACAAGGCTGCTACACTCACACAACACAAGGCTGCTACACTCTCACAACACAAGGCTGCTACACTCTCACAGCACAAGCTGGCACACACACAACACAGGCTGCTACACACTCACAACACAAGGCTGCCACACACTCACAACACAAGGCTGCCACACTCTCACAGCACAGGCTGCCACACTCTCACAACACAAGGCTGCCACACACACACAACACAAGGCTGCCACACTCTCACAACACAAGCTGCCACACACTCACAGCACAAGGCTGCCACACTCTCACAACACAAGGCTGCCACAACACACACACACAAGGCTGCCACACTCTCACAACACAAGGCTGCCACACTCTCACAGCACAAGCTGCCACACACTCACAACACAAGGCTGCCACACACACAACACAAGGCTGCCACACTCTCACAGCACAAGGCTGCCCACACTCTCACAACACAAGGCTGCCACACTCACACACACAAGGCTGCTACACTCTCACAACACAAGGCTGCCACACTCTCACAACACAAGGCTGCTACACTCTCACCACAAGGCTGCCACACACACACAACACAAGGCTGCCACACTCACACCAAGGCTGCTACACTCTCACAACACAGGCTGCTACACTCTCACAACACAAGGCTGCTACACTCTCACAGCACAAGGCTGCCACACACTCAACACAAGGCTGCCACACTCTCACAGCACAAGGCTGCCACACTCTCACAGCACAAGGCTGCCACACTCTCACAGCACAAGCTGCCACACTCTCACAACACAAGGCTGCCACACTCTCACAGCACAAGGCTGCCACACTCTACCACACAAGCTGCCACACTCTCACAACACAAGGCTGCCACACTCTCACACACAAGGCTGCCACACTCTCACAACACAAGGCTGCCACACACACACAACACAAGGCTGCCACACTCTCACAACACAAGGCTGCCACACTCTCACAACACAAGGCTGCCACACTCCAACACAAGGCTGCCACACTCTCACAGCACAAGGCTGCCACACTCTCACAACACAAGGCTGCCACACCTCACAACACAAGGCTGCCACACTCACACAACACAAGCTGCCACACTCTCACAGCACAAGGTTGAGCAGTTTCTGCTGGCAGATGGTATGTAGAGGACGGAAGGGGAGGAGGTCCCAGTGAAGGTGTAGCGAGAACCGTCGTGCGTCAAGTAAAGTATGAGGACGACGACGGGAGGTCTTGTCACGAGGCTTGCGGGGTCCAGCTCCGTCTGGTTGTAAGGTATGGCCGCTCCTCCCGCGTCCCAAGTGGGCTGGCCGCCTGGCTTGCGAGACAGGTTCACCCAGTATGGAGTGTTTCCTGAAATAGAAGAACATTAGCCTTCAGCTCTCTGCCCGGCCCCAGGCTTCGTCTCAACTACTACAACACTTCACTACATTTCCAACACACTGATTGCTGTAACCAAGACTATAGTAAATAATATCAAAACCAATAAACTCTTTGTCTAACTAACCAAATACCTACACATAAACATACGTTACAACATGTCACATCCACGGAAGTGTGGAATACAGTTTTACATATATGAATATATATATATATATATATATATATATATATATATAATATATATATATATATATATATATATATATGTTGTTAAATATGACCTAAAGGTAAGATTATAATTCTAACACGAATTTTCTCAATATTCTTATGTTTCTTTTTACTGTTTATAGTAATTGGAAAATCAATTCTCCAAAATTCATTTTTATTTCTAGTCTTCTTCGATGCCTGAACGCGTTTCGTAATAACTTATACATTTTCATACACTTTAGTTTACACACACAACTGTAACCTGAAAACACGCAAAATCCGTCCATACTCATACTCGCATTTGGGTGAGGTGATATGGTACAACAGTTTTGGTGAGGTGAACAAACTTGTGAAAACACAAGACAAAACATGAACAATCGGTATTACTTGGATATGAGAACATAAGAATGGAAGTGAACAAATCCACAAGGGGTGACGAGGATTCGAACCTGCGTCCGGGAGCATCCCAGACACTGCCTTATCGACTGAACTACGACAAAGTAAAGAGTTGAAACCGAAGTTCTACTGAACTTACTAGATCCCGCACCCTCTCCGAGACACAAACAAGGTTTTACCAACTCTCCCCCCCCCTGCCCTGTCGTAGCTCAGTCGATTAAGGATGTGTCTGGGATGCTCCCGGACGAAGGTTCGAATCTTCGTCACGGCCCTAGTGGTTTTGTTCATTTGATGTATCACGTTAGTGTGATTTCTGTGTGTAAGAATGGAAGTAATTGCAGAGGGCCTATTGGCCCATACTTCCACTTGATGCTTCTATATTGGTGCGGAGTCTTGAAGTGGGTAGAATAGTTGTGCATTAATTGGCTGTTGATTGCTGGTGTTGACTTTTTGATGTGTTGTGCCTCCCAGTTTCGTGCCGCCTGCTATCGCTGTATCTATGATGATTTCTGTGTTGTTTTCTTAAGATTTCTCTGGTGATGGTCTGGTTGTGAGAAGAGATTATATGTTCTTGATGGAGCCCTGTTGTTTATGCATTGTTAATCGCCTGCAAAGAGACGTTGTCTTGCCTATCTACTGAGTTCTTTGGGGCTTACAGTCCCCAAGTGGGCATTTGAAGGCATAGACGACGTTGGTTTCCTTTAAGGCGTTCTGCTTTGTGTCTGGAGAGTTTTTCATGAGTAGATTGGCTGTTTTTTTTTTGTTTATAGTAAATCGTCAATTTACGATTTTACAATTTTACAATTTTAAATCGTCAATAGGACTAAAAAGACGTCCTATCTCACATACCATGTTACAGTCTTCAGTCCACTGTTGCTGTTCGGCTGCCTTACTGACTTACTGAGTGATAGTAAATGCTATTTCATCTTGTCTGACTGAGAACTAAAAAGTCACCCTGTCTCACAAGGTTTTACAGTCTTCAGTCTACTCTTACTGATCGACTTGTTGAGTTTGAAAGATAAAAACTTTTAACTAAGCTAAAAAATGTACCCACAAGAAATGAATACCACATTCAGTAAACGCTTACTAATCTGCTACTTGGTTAACTGAGACAGCATATAGTCAGTCTTGATGATCGTATTATTATTATTTACTTTTAAGTAAAAACTTTAAACTAAGTGGAAATGTCACCACAAGAAATGTTCCCACATTTAGTAAACACTGACTTGGCTGACTGACTTACTGAACAACATATAGACGGTCTTGATGAACGTATTATACTTTTAAGATGTAAAACTTTAAACTAACCTGGAAACGTACACACAAGAATGATTCCCCATTCAGTAAACACTTACTGACTTGGCTGACTGACTGACTGATAGTCAGTCAGCAACTGTCAATAGACACATATCTATATGTTTATAGATACTATAGAGGGTTTGATGATCGTATTATTATTTTTAAGATGAAAAACTTTAAACTAAGCTAAAAAACGTATTCAAGAAATGATTCCCACATTCAGTAACACCTACTGACTTGGCTGACTGACTGATAAAACATATAGACGGCCTTGATTATCGTATTTATATTTAAGAAGAAAAACTTTAAACTAAACTAGAAATGTTCCCACATGAAATGTTCCCACATTCAGTAAACACTTACTGTCTTGGCTGAGTGAGACAGCATATAGACGGCCTTGACGAACGTATTATTACTTTAAGATGAAAAACTTTAACTAAACTGGAAATGTTCCCACAAGATGATTACAACATTCAGTAAACTCTTACTGACTTGGCTGACTGGGACAAAATATACGTTACAACAAATATATAGACAAGCTAGACAGTTTACTTTAAAATGGTATTTGGACGAATAAGTATTAAGAGTGGTACATATTCTATAGGGAACATAACCTACCCACATTGGGTTGATGTAGTGTACACCCCTTAATTCTCTGTTAACACGTGAGGGGGTGTAGGAGAGACAACCCGCTGATTAGACGATGACGGCCAAGCAGGACGCCGGATACTACTGAAACATGTCACGTCACCCCACGTTTTTAAACGCCTCAAGGTTATCTCGCCCATCATCATCAGAGTCAAGGTCAGACGGTCTGAAACTGACTGACTATCTAAGAGAGAACATATATGGACTTGATGATCGTATTATTTTAACTTTGAAAATGGAAAACCTTAAAATAAGCTTGATGGTAGAAGCTAATTAAAGAGCGCTAATAATCTGATTAATTCGCTCTACTAATGAGATGAGGGAAACGCTCATAAATTCTTCTCACTCAGCTAGCGTTGTCTAATGCGCGAACATGGGTGATATAACGCTTTAGCCCTCTAGGCCCTATTAGAACAGTATATATGGCCGCTGTTAGTGAGGCTTTTCCTAAGTATTTTCTAATCGATTGGTAGAATCAACGATTGCAGCAGACAAACCGTGCGTGTATTACCTGTGAATTCTGGAGTGAATAATTAGTTTACAGACACCTATTGGAATTCATCAAAAGGGAGTGAATCTGGTGGGATTATCATCATTGCTTTGGAGTTGTCTATTGATCTTACTGAAGAAGACGGAACAACGCCTTTAGGATGATGCTAAAACTTCTAATGGATTGTCGCAAACTCTATTTAAATCTGCTATTGTGTATCTAAAACGAAACATAAAGCTGCTATCTACGATTTCAGGGTGTAAAGCTACACGCTATGATAAACTGTCTCTGTTTTTTTAATCGTGTTGATCCTAGCAAATTTGAAGCCAGCTACTTTACTAATGCCTCAGCTGGAGAGAGAGAAGCAGCGGATGACAGATATGAAACGAGCTATGTCATTACCTGTTTCAAACTAGTGTTAGATGTTACATCATACAGGTCAGCGCTCGATAACATAGAACCAGCTATGATGGGATACTGTGTAACCAGAACATATTATATATATATATATATATATATATCTATATTATATATTATATATATATATATATAAATATATATATATAATAAATAATATATATATATATAATATATATATATAAATATATATAAATATATAGATATATATATATAATTGCCAATGTTCTCACCCCTTCCTACCTTATAGGCTGGGGCACTCCCACGGGTCTTCACCCCTCTGTACCTGGTCCACTGCTCGCCCTGGGGCTCCCCAGTCTACCAAGGGCTGGCCTTATACGCCCCTAGTGATGGGGAGAGGTTCAAGCCCACCTGCCCGTCTTCACACTGGGATACTCTCTCTTAGATATCTAGTCTATTCAAGGTCGCCAGCTGGGTGGTTATGCTTGTGTCCCAGCAACATGTCAGTGGCCTCATTAGTTTATCTTAAATCAAGGATGCATCTCATGTGCAATGTAAGGTGACGTAAATGGTTTCACTCAAAATAGCCCTAGAGAATGGAGGCTCACTCAACCATTGGTATGATTAAAAGTTTACTGAAGAAAACTATAAACTCTGAGGAAACAATATGGGTAGAATTGTCCGATGGTTGCAACACTCCTCTTGTCGCGCCTCTGGCAACGTGGTCAGCTGATGGGTTGAACTGTCAGTTGGCGGTCACACACCTTGCACCTCTGGCAACACGAATCAGCTGATTGGGTCCAACTGTCAGACGGCGGGCACACACCTCACCCTTTGGCAACACGATCAGCTGATTGGGTTCAACTGTCTACAGAGGACACACACCTCGTGCCTCTGGCAACATGATCAGCTGATGGGTCCAACTGTCAGATGTCGGGGGGACACACTTCACGCCTCTGGCAAACACAATCAGCTGGACGATTCAAAAGTCGTTTCAGGCCCCTCGAAAACCAGCCACTATTTCTAGATACACTAATGTCACTGCATGTACACATTTATGTTCGCACACACCCAACAACTCATGCCTACATGAACTCCTTGGCTCCTAGCCTAACAGTCCAGAATATCCTAGCTCGCATAGATCAAAGGGGTAAAGGGAGGATAATTATCTACCTTACTTCATTCCGTTGCGAACCCCACTCGTCTTCTGCGAGGGATGTTGAGGTTCATGGTCCTGGCGTCTGGTCTTCCGTTGACAGTTCCCACACACACGAGTTCCTCAGTCGTCCTTGTGGTACCCCGTCTTCACCGTCCTCACACCCGGCAGGTACAGTCCTCCTCCTCCTCTTCTTCGGAGTGCTGGAGTCAGGTACCTGCGCCGTCGTCCTCTCTCACTGGCACTGTAGGCAACTTGCAGTCCAGCACAGCTTCCCCTTTCCTCACTTCTAGTAGATTTGGCCCGGCCATGACTACTCGCTTGATATGTAAAACGTTGTCCGCTGGGCATCCCAGACATCTCCAGCCCATTGTTCGTCCCTGCTGCAGACTCTTGATAATAGAACTCCTGACTCTCCAACTGGCCAATACTTCTTGGCCTCCACGGAAGTCGAGTGACCTCCCAAAATGTCCGATCAAAAATCAAAGCGATGCTTAAATCCATTGGTAGGGGCTCTCTAGCCACTAGATCCAGAGTTCACTAGAACGTGCCCACACTCTGTGACGGTCCATGACATACTCTGCCCGCCAGGCGCCAGCCGCCCTGGGAGCCCTCCACTCGTGATGTCACACCGCCCGAGGGCTCTCGTCATTGGTCACTTCCAGCACGTGACTCTACTGGCCAATCAGGTACTCGCAGGCGCCACGATGCTTTGGCAGGAAACAGAGTTGCCCGGCACCATCTTATGACTGAAAAGGGCGTAAGCCTCTTGCATAATCAAACTTAAATGGCAATTTACAGTCAACCTGATAACGCTCCACACTCTCACACATATGAAAATGTTCCCTGAGTATCAGAGAATGCTCTGGTTATGAGATATGACTCTTTGAGCTGGGTTAGGCGAAATATATGGGTGGGACACCATCACAATATTATATAATATATATAATATATATATATATATATATATATATATATATATATATATATATATATAATTATATATATATATAATATATATATATAATATATATATACTATATTATATGCGAACAAGCCTGAATGGTCCCAGGACTATATACGAATAAAAATTTCATATATATAAATAATATATACTATATATATATATATATATATATATTAATATATATATATATATATATATAATGCACAGACTAGCCTATTACCACTAGCTGAAGTTTATAACTTTTTAGACACTCACCCCCCAGGGGACTCGAACACTGGCCAACGAGGTGGCAGTTGCATGCTGTATCCACTACACTATACTTCAAAGCCATTAAAGAGGAGGAATTCTGGGGTATTTAACCAACCAGAACTCCAATCCTCTCCCAGGCAATGAGATAGTGTGAGACCTCTGGTGCTTTGCATCGAGCCCTGTTTTGTGGGAGAACTCAGTGCCAAATGCTTAATGCCCAGACTAGCCTATTACCACTAGCTGAAGTTTATAACTTTTTAGACACTCCACCCACCAGACCAAAAACTATAAAACCAAAAAAACAGCCAACCTACTCATGAGAACTCTCCAGACACAAAGCAGAACGCTTTAAAAGAGACCACCGTCGTCTATGCTTCAAATGCCCACTTGGAGACTGTAAGCCTCAAAGAACTCAGTATATAGGCAAGACAACAACATATCTTTCCAGCGATTAACGACGCATAAGCAACAGGGCTCCATTAAGGAACATATAATCTCTTCCCACAACCAGACCTCACCAGAGAAATCTTAGCAATCACACAGAAATCATCGATATACAGCGATAGCAGGCGGCTTGACATCTGCGAGGCACTACACATCAAGAAGTCAACACCAGCAATCAACAGCCAATTAATGCACAACTATATTCTACCTACTTCAAGACTCCGCTCCAATATAGAAGCATCAAGAATATAGGCCAATAGGCCCTTTGCAGTTACTTCCATCCTTATCTTCAATTTACCCAATTTACCCAATTAATACCCATTGTTTCATGTTCTGTCCTGTGTTGAAAGTTTTTGTTCACCTCATCCAAACTGTTGTAACATATCACC
>WNGS01047125.1:0-15316 GCA_020271785.1 Procambarus virginalis | reverse complement strand
CTCCACTAGCCAACTGCTGGAAAGGAACAGATCAGTGGTTGCTGTGGGTATTAAAGAGCAGGAAGGCTCTAACAGGACAGAGTGGATGACAAGGACAAGCAGCAGTGAATGAGGTACTGAAGGCACTAGACATGGAAGGGGCTGAGCATAGCATTGAGAAGGTTTTCAGGCTAGGTTGGTACAACAAAGACCGAGACCGAGTGATAAAGATAGTGTTTGCAAACGAGAGCACAAAGGAGAAGATTCTATCAAGGAAGAGCTCCCTGAAAAACTGGGGAAAATTAAAAAAGTATTCCTCCAGAGAGACATGACAAGGGAGGAGAGAGCCGTGGCGTCAGAAGCAAGGAAGAGGCGCAGGGCGAGAGGGGAAAACCAGGAAGTCACAGCTCCCAACACAACACACCCAGAGGCGAGGGGGGAACCCACAACCAGCTACCCAGTAACACAATAGGGGAGGACAACCCTGCCACCCTCCTCTGCATAGAAAACCCCCTACCCCAAACCCTCCCTGCCCCCACTCAAATGTTCAGCCAAATCTCCCTCCCCCCATACCAATTCCCACCCTTCTACCCTCCCTCCTCCCGCCGAGTCCTCCCTTCCCCTTTCCTTCTGTCCTCCCTCCCCTTTCACCCCATACCCTCCTTGTCCCTCCCCTTCACTGGATCCCCGCCCCTCATCCCAGTATCCTCTGAGACCCTGTTATCCACCTCACAGGTCCTCACACCCATGGAACAGCTTCCCCCACCAGCAGAACACTCACCAAGGAGGCGATTTGAGAAGGGACAGAAGAAAGTGAGCCTCAAAGCAATGTACACTAACATAGATGGAATTACAAATAAAGCAAATGAGCTTGGAGAATGGGTACTAGAGGAAAACCCAGACATAATAGCCCTCACAGAAACAAAGCTAACGAAACGATAACAAATGCAGTGTTCCCACAGGACTATTATGTTATAAGAAAGAGAGAGAGGGAAGGAAGAGGTGGTGGTGGTGTAGCTCTGCTGGTAAGAAAAGGCTGGGATTTTGAGGAGATGGTTATTCAGGGCTGTGAAGGTTTCAGTGACTACATAGCAGGTACCATAACAAGCGGAGAAAAAAATTATAGTCGTAGTCATATATAATCCACCACCAAATGACAGAAGACCCAGACAGGAATATGATAGAAACAACATGGCCACCATTAACATAATAGAAAGAGCAGCTTCTGTTGCTAGCAGGAATGGATCTGGATTAATTATGAGAGACTTCAACCATGGGAAGATAGATTGGGAGAACAGAGACCCGCATGGAGGACCAGAAACATGGAGTGCTAAGCTGCTGGACGTGGCAACAGGAAACTTTCTAAGCCAGCACATCAAGGAACCAACAAGAATGAGAGGAGAAGATGAACCAGCAATGCTTGATTTGATATTTACGCTAAATGAGTGGGATATAAGGGAAGTTAAGATGGAAGCGCCCTTGGGAATGAGTGACCACAGTGTATTGAACTTTGAGTACCTGGTAGAGCTAGGAATTATCTCCCCAAAAAAGAACTAGGAATCAAAAGGCTGGCATACCGAAAGGGGAATTATGAACAGATGAGAAGTTTCCAAAGGGAAATACCTTGGGACACAGACCTCAGAGATAAGTCTGTACAGGGTATGATGGACTACGTTACCCAAAAGTGTCAGGAGGCAGTAAACAGGTTCATCCCGGCCCAAAGGGAAAAATCCGAGAAGCAACAGTAGAATCCATGGTATAATAGAGCATGTATGGAAGCGAAGAAACTGAACAAAAGGGCGTGGAGGAACTTCCGGAATAACAGAACACCAGAAAGCAGAGAGAGATACCAGAGAACCAGGAATGAGTACGTCAGGGTGAGAAGAGAAGCAGAGAAAAGTGTTGAAAATGATATAGCAAACAAAGCCAAGACCGAACCAAAGCTACTCTACAGTCACATCAGAAGGAAAACAACAGTGAAAGAACAGGTACTGAAACTTAGAACAGGCGAGGACAGGTATACAGAGAATGACAAAGAGGTGTGTAATGAACTCAACAAGAGGTTCCAGGAGGTCTTCACAATAGAACAAGTTGAGGTCACTGTGCTAGGAGAAAGGGAGGTAAACCAGGCGGCCTTGGAAGAGTTCGAAATTACGAGAGTGGAGGTCAAGAGACACCTGCTGGATCTGGATGTTAGAAAGGCTGTTGGTCGAGACGGGATCTCACCATGGGTACTGAAAGAGTGTGCAGAGGCACTTTGCTTGCCAATCTCCATACTGTATAGTAAGTCACTGGAGATGGGAGACCTACCAGAAATATGGAAGACGGCAAATGTGGTCCCAATATACAAAAAGGGCGACAGGCAAGAGGCACTGAACTACAGGCCAGTGTCCTTGACTTGTATACCATGCAAGGTGATGGAGAAGATCGTGAGAAAAAACCTGGTAACACATCTGGAGAGAAGGGACTTAGTGACAAATCGCCAACATGGGTTCAGGGAGGGTAAATCTTGCCTGACTGGCTTAATAGAATTCTACGACCAGGTGACAAAGATTAAGCAAGAAAGAGAGGGCTGGGCGGACTGCATTTTCTTGGATTGTCAGAAAGCCTTTGACACAGTACCGCGTAAGAGGCTGGTACATAAGCTGGAGAGACAGGCAGGTGTAGCTGGTAAGGTGCTCCAGTGGATAAGGGAGTACCTAAACAATAGGAAGCAGAGAGTTACGGTGAGGGGTGAGACTTCCGATTGGCGTGAAGTCACCAGTGGAGTCCCACAGGGCTCTGTTCTCGGTCCTATCTTGTTTCTGATATATTTAAATGATCTCCCGGAGGGTATCGATTCATTTCTCTCAATGTTTGCGGACGATGCCAAAATTATGAGAAGGATTAAAACAGAAGAGGACTGTTTAAGGCTTCAAGCAGACCTAGACAAGCTGAAGGAATGGTCGAACAAATGGTTGTTAGAGTTTAACCCAACCAAATGTAATGTAATGAAGATAGGTGTAGGGAGCAGGAGGCCAGATACAAGGTATCATCTGGGAGAGGAAATTCTTCAGGAGTCAGAGAAAGAAAAAGACCTGGGGGTTGATATCACGCCAGACCTGTCTCCTGCAGCACATATCAAAATTGGATTGGTTTAAAGAATTCAATCACTCCATTTTCTATGCACTGTACTGTATCACGATTCAGTACAGTGACCAGCCCTGCCAATAACATCAGCGGCATATGCCAGGCTGGCCAACATACGAACGGCATTCAGAAACTTGTGTAAAGAATCATTCAGAACTTTGTATACCACATATGTCAGGCCAATCCTGGAGTATGCAGCCCCAGCATGGAGTCCATATCTAGTCAAGGATAAGACTAAACTGGAAAAGATTCAAAGGTTAGCCACCAGACTAGTACCCGAGCTGAGGGGTATGAGCTACGAGGAGAGACTACGGGAATTAAACCTCATTTCGCTGGAAGACAGAAGAGTTTGGGGGGACACTTCAGAACACCAGTAGCCTCCCAGAACACCAGTAGCCTCCCAGAACACCAGTAGCCTCCCAGGACACCAGTAGCCTCCCAGAACACCAGTAGCCTCCCAGAACACCAGTAGCCTCCCAGAACACCAGTAGCCTCCCAGAACACCAGTAGCCTCCCAGAACACCAGTAGCCTCCCAGAACACCAGTAGCCTCCCAGAACACCAGTAGCCTCCCAGAACACCAGTAGCCTCCCAGGACACCAGTAGCCTCCCAGAACACCAGTAGCCTCCCAGAACACCAGTAGCCTCCCAGAACACCAGTAGCCTCCCAGAACACCAGTAGCCTCCCAGAACACCAGTAGCCTCCCAAGTCACCAGTAGCCTTCCAGAAAACCAGTAGCCTCCCAGAACTCCAGAAGCCTCCGAAAACACCAATAGCCTCTCAGGACACCAGTAGTCTCCCAGGACAACAGTAGCCTCCCAGGACACCAGTTACCTTCCAGAACACAAGTAGCCTCCCAGAACACCAGTAGCCTCCCAGAACACCAGTAGCCTCCCAGAACACCAGCAGGCTCCCAGAACACCAGTAGCCTCCCAGAACACCAGTAGCCTCCCAGAACACCAGTAGCCTCCCAGAACACCAGTAGCCTCCCAGGACACCAGTAGCCTCCCTGAACACCAGTAGCCTCCCAGAACACCAGTAGCCTCCCTGAACACAAGTAGGCTCCCAGGACACCAGTAGCCTCCCAGAACACTGTATAGGGATCTAGATGAAGTAAAGTGGAAAGTGTGTGTGCGTAGAGAGGGACACACACACGAACACTATATCTTGGATTGTAGTAAAATTGAGCCATTTAGAGATAAATCTAAGCTCACTCTGCATGAAATCGCCTGGGAGGACAAGATGAGGTCTTAGTCTCCCAGAACACTAGTAGCCTCCTTGAACACCTGTAGGCTCATAGAACACCAGTAGCCTCCCAGAACACCAGTAGCCTCCCAGAACACCAGTAGCCTCCCAGAACACCAGTAGCCTCCCAGAACACCAGTAGCCTCCCAGGACACCAGTAGCCTCCCAGGACACCAGTAGTCTCCCAGGACACCAGTAGCCTCCCAGGACACCAGTAGCCTCCCAGGACACCAGTAGCCTCCCAGGACACCAGTAGCCTCCCAGAACACCAGCAGCCTCCCAGAACACCAGTAGCCTCCCAGGACACAAGTAGTCTGCCAGGACACCAGTAGCCTCCAAGAATACCAGTAGCCTCCCAGGACACCAGTAGCCTCCCAGGACACCAGTAGCCTCCCAGAACACCAGAAGCCTCCCAGGACACCAGTAGCCTCCCAGGACACCAGTAGCCTCCCAGAACACCAGTAGCCTCCCAGAACACCAGTAGCCTCCCAGAACACCAGTAGCCTCCCAGAACACCAGTAGCCTCCCAGGACACCAGTAGCCTCCCAGAACACCAGTAGCCTCCCAGGACACCAGTAGCCTCCCAGAACACCAGTAGCCTCCCAGGACACCAGAAGCCTCCCAGAACACCAGAAGCCTCCCAGGACACCAGTAGCCTCCCAGGACACCAGTAGCCTCCCAGGACACCAGTAGCCTCCCAGGACACCAGTAGCCTTCCAGAATACCAGTAGCCTCCCCGGACACCAGTAGCCTCCCAGAACACCAGTAGCCTCCCAGAACACCAGTAGCCTCCCAGAACACCAGTAGCCTCCCAGAACACCAGTAGCCTCCCAGAACACCAGTAGCCTCCCAGAACACCAGTAACCTTCCAAGACACCAGTAGTCTGCCAGGAAACCAGTAGCCTCCCAGAACACCAGTAGCCTCCCAGAACACCAGTAGCCTCCCAGAACACCAGTAGCCTCCCAGAACACCAGTAGCCTCCCTGAACACCAGTAGCCTCCCAGAACACCAGTAGCCTCCCAAAACACCAGTAACCTTCCAAGACACCAGTAGTCTGCCAGGAAACCAGTAGCCTCCCAGAACACCAGTAGCCTCCCAGAACACCAGTAGCCTCCAGAACACCAGTAGCCTCCCAGGACACCAGTAGCCTCCCAGAAACCAGTAGCCTCCCAGAACACCAGTAGCCTCCCAGAACACCAGTAGCCTCCCAGGACACCAGTAGCCTCCCAGGACACCAGTAGCCTCCCAGAACACCAGTAGCCACCCTGAACACCAGTAGCCTCCCAGGACACCAGTAGCCACCCTGAACACCAGTAGCCTCCCAGGACACCAGTAGCCACCTGAACACCAGTAGCCTCCCAGGACTCCAGTAGCCTCCCAGAACACCAGTAGCCTCCCAGAACACCAGTAGCCTCCCAGGGACACCAGTAGCCTCCCAGGACACCAGGGATGATCGCTGGAGGGGGAGTGATCTTCCAGGATGATCGCTGGAGGGGGAGTGATCTTCCAGGATGATCGCTGGAGGGGGAGTGATCTTCCAGGATGATCGCTGGAGGGGGAGTGATCTTCCAGGATGATCGCTGGAGGGGGAGTGATCTTCCAGGATGATCGCTGGAGGGGGAGTGATCTTCCAGGATGATCGATGGAGGGGGAGTGATCTTCAGGATGATCGCTGGAGGGGGAGTGATTTCCAGGATGATCGCTGGAGGGAGAGTGATCTTCCAGGATGATCGCTGGAGGGGGAGTGATCTTCCAGGATGATCGCTGGAGGGGGAGTGATCTTCCAGGATGATCGCTGGAGGGGGAGTGATCTTCCAGGATGATCGCTGGAGGGGGAGTGATCTTCCTGGATGATCACTGGAGGGGGGAGTGATCTTCCAGGATGATCGCTGGAGGGGGAGTGATCTTCCAGGATGATCGCTGGAGGGGAGTGATCTTCCAGGATGATCGCTGGAGGGGGGAGTGATCTTCCAGGATGATCGCTGGAGGGAGAGTGATCTTCCAGGATGATCGCTGGAGGGGGGAGTGATCTTCAGGATGATCGCTGGAGGGGGAGTGATCTTCCAGGATGATCGCTGGAGGGGGAGTGATCTTCCAGGATGATCGCTGGAGGGAGAGTGATCTTCCAGGATGATCGCTGGAGGGGGAGTGATCTTCCAGGATGATCGCTGGAGGGGGAGTGATCTTCCAGGATGATCGCTGGAGGGGGGGAGTGATCTTCCAGGATGATCGCTGGAGGGGGAGTGATCTTCCTGGATGATCACTGGAGGGGGGAGTGATCTTCCAGGATGATCGCTGGAGGGGGAGTGATCTTCCAGGATGATCGCTGGAGGGGGAGTGATCTTCCAGGATGATCGCTGGAGGGGGAGTGATCTTCCAGGATGATCGCTGGAGGGGGAGTGATCTTCCAGGATGATCGCTGGAGGGGGAGTGATCTTCCAGGATGATCGCTGGAGGGGGAGTGATCTTCCAGGATGATCGCTGGAGGGGGAGTGATCTTCCTGGATGATCGCTGGAGGGGGAGTGATCTTCCAGGATGATCGCTGGAGGGGGAGTGATCTTCCAGGATGATCGCTGGAGGGGGAGTGATCTTCCAGGATGATCGCTGGAGGGGGAGTGATCTTCCTGGATGATCGCTGGAGGGGGAGTGATCTTCCAGGATGATCGCTGGAGGGGGAGTGATCTTCCTGGATGATCGCTGGAGGGGGGAGTGATCTTCCAGGATGATCGCTGGAGGGGGAGTGATCTTCCTGGATGATCGCTGGAGGGAGAGTGATCTTCCTGGATGATCGCTGGAGGGAGAGTGATCTTCCTGGATGATCGCTGGAGGGAGAGTGATCTTCCTGGATGATCGCTGGAGGGGGAGTGATCTTCCTGGATGATCGCTGGAGGGGGAGTGATCTTCCAGGATGATCGCTGGAGGGGGAGTGATCTTCCAGGATGATCGCTGGAGGGGGAGAGATCTTCCAGGATGATCGCTGGAGGGGGAGTGATCTTCCTGGATGATCACTGGAGGGGGAGTGATCTTCCAGGATGATCGCTGGAGGGGGAGTGATCTTCCAGGATGATCGCTGGAGGGGGAGTGATCTTCCAGGATGATCGCTGGAGGGGGAGTGATCTTCCAGGATGATCGCTGGAGGGGGAGTGATCTTCCAGGATGATCGCTGGAGGGGGAGTGATCTTCCAGGATGATCGCTGGAGGGGGAGTGATCTTCCAGGATGATCGCTGGAGGGGGAGTGATCTTCCAGGATGATCGCTGGAGGGGGAGTGATCTTCCAGGATGATCGCTGGAGGGGGAGTGATCTTCCAGGATGATCGCTGGAGGGGGAGTGATCTTCCAGGATGATCGCTGGAGGGGGAGTGATCTTCCAGGATGATCGCTGGAGGGAGAGTGATCTTCCAGGATGATCGCTGGAGGGGGAGTGATCTTCCAGGATGATCGCTGGAGGGGGAGTGATCTTCCAGGATGATCGCTGGAGGGGGAGTGATCCAGGATGATCGCTGGAGGGGGAGTGATCTTCCTGGATGATCACTGGAGGGGGGAGTGATCTTCAGGATGATCGCTGGAGGGGGAGTGATCTTCCAGGATGATCGCTGGAGGGGGAGTGATCTTCCAGGATGATCGCTGGAGGGGGAGTGATCTTCCAGGATGATCGCTGGAGGGAGAGTGATCTTCCAGGATGATCGCTGGAGGGGGGAGTGATCTTCCAGGATGATCGCTGGAGGGGGAGTGATCTTCCAGGATGATCGCTGGAGGGAGAGTGATCTTCCAGGATGATCGCTGGAGGGAGAGTGATCTTCCAGGATGATCGCTGGAGGGGGAGTGATCTTCCAGGATGATCGCTGGAGGGGGAGTGATCTTCCAGGATGATCGCTGGAGGGGGAGTGATCTTCCAGGATGATCGCTGGAGGGGGAGTGATCTTCCTGGATGATCACTGGAGGGGGAGTGATCTTCCAGGATGATCGCTGGAGGGGGAGTGATCTTCCAGGATGATCGCTGGAGGGGGAGTGATCTTCCAGGATGATCGCTGGAGGGGGAGTGATCTTCCAGGATGATCGCTGGAGGGGGAGTGATCTTCCAGGATGATCGCTGGAGGGGGAGTGATCTTCCAGGATGATCGCTGGAGGGGGAGTGATCTTCCAGGATGATCGCTGGAGGGGGAGTGATCTTCCTGGATGATCGCTGGAGGGGAGAGTGATCTTCCAGGATGATCGCTGGAGGGGGAGTGATCTTCCAGGATGATCGCTGGAGGGGAGTGATCTTCCAGGATGATCGCTGGAGGGGGAGTGATCTTCCTGGATGATCGCTGGAGGGGGAGTGATCTTCCAGGATGATCGCTGGAGGGGGAGTGATCTTCCGGATGATCGCTGGAGGGGGAGTGATCTTCCAGGATGATCGCTGGAGGGGGAGTGATCTTCCTGGATGATCGCTGGAGGGGGAGTGATCTTCCTGGATGATCGCTGGAGGGGGAGTGATCTTCCGGATGATCGCTGGAGGGGGAGTGATCTTCCTGGATGATCGCTGGAGGGAGAGTGATCTTCCTGGATGATCGCTGGAGGGGGAGTGGTCTTCCAGGATGATCGCTGGAGGGGGAGTGATCTTCCTGGATGATCGCTGGAGGGGGAGTGATCTTCCTGGATGATCGCTGGAGGGGGAGTGATCTTCCAGGATGATCGCTGGAGGGGGAGTGATCTTCCAGGATGATCGCTGGAGGGGGAGTGATCTTCCTGGATGATCGCTGGAGGGAGAGTGATCTTCCTGGATGATCGCTGGAGGGGAGTGATCTTCCTGGATGATCGCTGGAGGGGGAGTGATCTTCCTGGATGATCGCTGGAGGGGGAGTGATCTTCCTGGATGATCGCTGGAGGGGGAGTGATCTTCCAGGATGATCGTTGGAGGGGGAGTGATCTTCCTGGATGATCGCTGGAGGGAGAGTGATCTTCCTGGGTAGCAGGCCAGTATGATCCCTCTGACAGGAGGCAAGTGTAGGCCAGGTGTAGTCGGTGTCTGGTGTCGAGAGTGTAGCTGCCGCACGTGTAAGAACACCTGTTATCTCTTCTCACACCTGTTATCTCCCGCCAACACCCAAGATAACGTTATCACCACTCCTTTACCTCTTGACTTAGTGTGGGCTCGCCGCCTTACTTTCGCCACTCCGTAAGAAATGCAACCGTTTTTGCAGACCCAAAACGTACAAAATGCAACTCTCTTTGCCAAACCAGAAGCGTGCAAACCCAAGCAACCCATCTAACCTATTTAAGCTGATGCTTAGAAAACGTCAAGTTTACGGTGCTTTAGATTGTTCATATACGTTGCTTTTTTGACGTATTGGTCGATTCCGTGAAGAATACTAGGTATTGGGGGAGAGGGCGGTAAGGGAGCAGATGTAGCAGCCAGGGGCGGGATTCTCGACCTTAGGCATCCCCTACTCAAGCTTTAATATGCATCTGAGCCTCGGAGCCGTGAAGTATCAGCTGTTATCATTCATAAACTCTAGTACGGGTGTGGTGTTGTTGATGTGTTTCCGCGTGTAATACTCTACTTACTACTGGTGGTGGTGGTAGTGGTAGAGTAATTGTTCCCGCGGTGAGTGGTGCCTCGGGTGCAACGTCTGCCATGGTGTGTGTGTTTGTATTCACCTAGTTGTACTCACCTAGTTGTGTTTGCGGGGGTTGAGCTCTGGCTCTTTGGGCCCGCCTCTCAACTGTCAATCAATCAACTGTTACTACTATTTTTTTCCCCACACACATCCCCTGGAAGCAGCCCATAGCAGCTGTCTAACTACCAGTTGCCTAACTACCAGTTGCCTATTTACTGCTAGGGGAACAGGGGCACCAGGATGAAAGAAACTCTTCCGCCTCCACCGGGAATCGAACCCGGGCCATTAGGACTACGACCCCCATTGCGCTGTCCACTCATTCGCGCGGCCACACACAGGGCCGTGTACTCGCCTATTTGTGCCTGCAGGATCGAGCTATAGCTCCTGGACTCCGCTTTTCTAGCCGTTGGTTGTCTAATGCAATGACTCCTGGTCTGTGTCCCTATCATACCTGCTTTTAAAGGTATGACTGGTGTTAGCCTCTACTACCTGCTCCTGTAGGTCATGCCATGTACTCACTACCCTTGAGCTAAAGGAACACTTGAAAAATTGACACATCTGAGTCTCAAGCTTCTTTCCGTTCCCCCTTGTTCTATTGTTATTCATTGTAAACATTTCTTGTTTCCACCTTGTCAGTCCCTCTAAAGTATCTTGTATGTCTGTATCATGTCCCCCCCACCTCTCCCTCCTCTTTTCTAACGTGGTCAGGTTTAGTTCCTTCGGTCTGTCTTCGTACCTCATCCCTCGCAGCTCTGGGACGAGTCGTGTTGCAAACTTCTGCACCTTTTCGAGCTTCCTTGTGTGTTTTTTAAGATGGGGCTCCAGGATGGTGCGGCATACTAAGACTGGCCTCACATAGGCGGTATACAGTCATCTAAAAGCTTCCTTATTTAGGTTTGTGAAAGATGTTGTGACTTTTGCCAGAGTAGAGTATGCGGCTGACGTTATTCTGTTTATATGAGAGATTGGAGTTAGGTTTGGTGTTATGTCCACTCTCAGGTCTTGTTCCTCTAGACGTTATAGGGAGGTAGTTTCCCTTCGTCGTGTATTGGCCTTTCGGTTGATACCTGGTTGATACCTGGTTGATGGGGTTCTGGGAGTTCTTCTACTCCCCAAGCCCGGCCCGAGGCCAGGCTTGACTTGTGAGAGTTTGGTCCACCAGGCTGTTGCTTGGAGCGGCCCGCAGAGCCACATACCCACCACAGCCCGGCTGATCCGGGACTTCTCTTAGGAAACAGTCCAGTTTTCTCTTGATGTCAACGGTTGTTCCGGCAATATTTCTTATAGTCGCTGGGAGGACGTTGAACAACCGCGGACCTCTGATGTTTATACAGTGTTCTCTGATTGTGCCTATGGCACCCCTGCTCTTCACTGGTTCAATCTTGCATTTTCTTCCATATCGTTCACTCCAGTACGTTGTTATTTTACTGTGTAGATTTGGGACCTGGCCCTCCAGTATTTTCACGTGTATATTATTTGGTATCTCTCTCGTCTCCTTTCTAGAGAGTACATTTGGAGAGCTTTGAGACGATCCCAATAATTTAGGTGTTCTCTTGGCTCCTGTCCCCATTTCCATCACCTTGCACTTGTTAGTCTTGAACTCTAGCAGCCATTTCTCGGATCATATCTGCAACCTGTTCAAGTCATCCTGGAGAATCTTACAATCCTCATCTGTCTCAACCCTCCTCATTAGTGTTGCATCATCTGCAAACATTGACATAACAGACTCTTGCAGTCAAGTCAGGAATAGTAAGGGAGCCATCACCGTTCCTTGAGGCACCCCGCTTGTTACTCTACGCCGGTCGGACTCGGGGGGGGGGGGGGGGGGACCTACGCCGGTCTGACTCGGGGGGTCACCTACGCCAGTCTGACTCAGGGGGCACCTACGCCAGTCTGACTCAGGGGGCACCTACGCCAGTCTGACTCGGGGGCACCCATTACTGGACGTGTGCCCCACTGTGCCCCTCTTGTTGTTTCGGGAACGCTCTGGGTTATCTCTTCTGCGGTGGACGTCTTGTCCGGTGTTTGTGTGGGGCGCGTCCGGTGGTGTTGTTGTGGCGTGTCTGTCCGGGGTGCCTGCTCCTGTTTGATGCTTAAAACGATTTGGCCGTCTTACACCCCCCCCCCCCTCTTTCTCTCTCTTTCTGTCTCTCTCTTTCTCTGTGTCTGTCTGTCTCTCTGTCTCCTCTCTCTCGTTGTCTCTCCTCTCTCTCGTTGTCTCTCCTCTCTCTCGTTCTCTCTCTCTATCGTTCTCTCTATCGTTCTCTCTATCGTTCTCTCTCGTTCTCTCTATCGTTCTCTCTATCGTTCTCTCTCGTTCTCTCTATCGTTCTCTCTCTCTCGTTCTCTCTCTCGTTCTCTCTATCGTTCTCTCTCGCTCTCTCTCGTTCTCTATCGTTCTCTCTCGTTCTCTATCGTTCTCTCTATCGTTCTCTCTCGTTCTCTCTATCGTTCTCTCTCTCTCGTTCTCTCTCTCGTTCTCTCTATCGTTCTCTCTCGCTCTCTCTCGTTCTCTATCGTTCTCTCTCGTTCTCTATCGTTCTCTCTATCGTTCTCTCTATCGTTCTCTCTATCGTTCTTTCTCGTTCTCTCTATCGTTCTCTCTATCGTTCTCTCTCTCGTTCTCTCTATCGTTCTCTCTATCGTTCTTTCTCGTTCTCTCTATCGTTCTCTCTCTCGTTCTCTCTATCGTTCTCTCTATCGTTCTTTCTCGTTCTCTCTATCGTTCTCTCTATCGTTCTCTCTATCGTTCTCTCTCTATCGTTCTCTCTATCGTTCTCTCTATCGTTCTCTCTCTATCGTTCTCTCTCTATCGTTCTCTCTATCGTTCTCTCTATCGTTCTTTCTCGTTCTCTCTATCGTTCTCTCTCTCGTTCTCTCTATCGTTCTCTCTATCGTTCTCTCTATCGTTCTTTCTCGTTCTCTCTATCGTTCTCTCTCTCGTTCTCTCTATCGTTCTCTCTATCGTTCTTTCTCGTTCTCTCTATCGTTCTCTCTATCGTTCTCTCTCTATCGTTCTCTCTATCGTTCTCTCTATCGTTCTCTCTCTATCGTTCTCTCTCTATCGTTCTCTCTCTATCGTTCTCTCTATCGTTCTCTCTCTATCGTTCTCTCTTTATCGTTCTCTATCGTTCTCTCTCTCGTTCTCCCTCCCCCCTCCCCCCCCCCCCCCCCTGCCTTCCCCAATATAATTGTGTAAACTGTTGTGTTAATTCAGGAGGTGAGAAGACTGAAGCGTGTAAGTGTAAGTGGGACGGGTAGAGGGGGTGTGGGGTGCTGGGAGTGTTGGAGGGCCGCTGACACAATGACCTGCTCCGCCGCCAGGAAACACGCCCCGTAACCCATGCTAAACCACCCAGGAGAGTGTAGGCGAGTTGTGGCAGGTGGATAGCAGAGGCAGGCAGGCGGGCAGGCAGGCGGGCAGGCAGGCAGGCAGGCAGGCGGGCGGGCGGGCGGGCGGGCGGGCAGGCAGGCAGGCAGGCAGGCAGGCAGGCAGGCAGGCAGGCAGGCAGGCAGGCAGGCAGGCAGGCAGGCAGGCAGGCAGGCAGGCGGGCGGGCGGGCGGGCGGGCGGGCGGGCGGGCGTCATCATCTGTATATGAAGCATTGACCTCTTCACCGGCCGTCACAAGACGAGGTAATTGACCCGTCTTGTACAAGTAATGTTTACCAGTAACTGATGTGTTGAGGTAAAGGACTGGCCGCCGCCAATATCTCCCCGTTGCTCTATGGACCCACGGATGTAACGTTATTAGATTATCTGTGAAATTATCGCCGTTGTTCATCACTGGCGGTGAATGGTCCGTTGATCGGCGGTGTTGTAAGACTTTAATGGCGTTTAATTGACTTAACGGTAGTTATGTACACTTCTCTGGTGTTTTGGACTCCTCTGTCTTCCCTCAGTGTCTCCCCTGAGTGTGTTCCTTCCCTCAGTGTGTCTCCCTTGAGTGTGTTCCTTCCCTCAGTGTGTCTCCCCTGAGTGTGTGTGTTCCGTCCCAGCTGTGTGCTCTGGTGGTGTGACCTCCCAAACATACACACAGGCCTACTGGGTGGCAACACAGACGTAGTCAGTAGTAGCGTGTGCAGGCCGGGTGTGTGCAGGCCGGGTGTGTGCAGGCCGGGTGTGTGCAGGCCGGGTGTGTGCAGGCCGGGTGTGTGCAGGCCGCGTGTGTGTGCAGGCCGCGTGTGTGTATAGGCCGCGTGTGTGTGTGTGTAGGCCGCGTGTGTGTGTAGGCCGCGTGTGTGTGTAGGCCGCGTGTGTGTGTAGGCCGCGTGTGTGTGTAGGCCGCGTGTGTGTGTAGGCCGCGTGTGTGTAGGCCGCGTGTGTGTAGGCTGCGTGTGTGTAGGCTGCGTGTGTGTAGGCCGGGTGTGCAGCCTCTCCATTCACTAGTCATATGGCTATTCTTGTTCTTGTTATTTATTATTTATTGTTTTGTAATATTATTTACCTGCGATTGTTTATTATTAATCGTTAGATACTGTTTTCTTCTTCATTGTTTGGATACTGTTTACTTATTATTACATAATGGTTTCTTATTAAATAATTGTTGTATTGCAGGTATGTTGATGGTGGTGTGTATTGTGTGTAAGGTAAGTGTAGTGTGTTGTGTAAGGAAAGTGTAGTGTGTAGGTCTCCCACCGCTGCCACCATTGTAATGAATAGTGAATCGAGAGAAGAAATGAAGAACTGTTGTTGTTTTTAGATTGAGCTACTCGGAACGAAATGTCCATGTAGCACGGGCTATAGTGAGCCCGTAATTAAGTTGGGTTATTCGCGATAACCTTGTTACTGTGATATTTGGGTCAAAGTTTTAAATGGAGGTGGGGTTTCTTCCCTTCTCCCCCCCCTGTTTATTTTTGCTTCTGTTTTAGTGCACTGGTTTTAGTCTTGTTTTAATAACATTATCTTGGTGGCGGATATAGATTTAGAATGTTCACTAATGAGTCCCATTCCTCAACGGCTTTTCTAACCATCGTAGTCGCGGTGGAATGTGCATCTAATGCAGCTGTTGTCGTTGGATGAATGTTGAGTTTGATGCTCAGGGCTTCAGTAGCTTCACATTCCAGTAAGTAGTGACAATAGTGGCGCCTCTGCTTCTGTTCCACAGATGTGACACTCTTTAACTATTGGGTTCATTACCTCCCAGCAACACTTGTAACCAAGTCTGAGTCTGTGTATGGCTACTGCAATGTCTCTGGATATCTTTTTGTCAGGCGTGAAAGAGTAGTTCCCAGTGAGCTTGTTCGTACCATATCGCAGTGGATCTTTGTTGTCCGTCTCTGGCTACTGATTTTGGCTTCTTGTGGCGACTTTTGATAGTTGGGAATATTTTCTTCTCGGTGTTGCTCTTCCTTAATCTGT
>WNGS01047118.1:0-16360 GCA_020271785.1 Procambarus virginalis | reverse complement strand
TAACGGTTGATGACAGTTGAGAGGCTGGCCGCAAGAGCAAAGCTAAACCCACGTAAAATAACACTAAGTGATACCCTGGTCTTAGGCTTGCTGCCTTCCCACACCTGTCATCAGGCTTGCTGATACCCTCCTCCACAACCTTTCCTATAATAGGCCGTGCTGAGTTCCTCCTCCACCCTGTCTATATCAGCCTTGCTGAGTTCCCCTCCACACCTGCTATTAGCTTTGCGAGTCCCTCCTCCACGACCGTGTCTATATGCTTGCTGATTTCCTCCTCCCACCTGTCTATAGGCTTGCTGAGTCCTCCTCCACACCTTTCTATAGTCTTGCTGAGTCCTCCTCCACACCTTTCTATAGTCTTGCTGAGTCCTCCTCCACACCTTTCTATAGTCTTGCTGAGTCCTCCTCCACACCTTTCTATAGTCTTGCTGAGTCCTCCTTCACACCTGTCTATAGGCTTGGTGAGTCCTCCTCCACACCTTGTCTATGCTTGCTGAGTCCTCCTCCACACTTGTCTATAGTCTTGTTGAGTCCTCCCCTCCACACCTGTCTATAGTCTTGCTGAGTCCTCCTCCACACCTTTCTATAGTCTTGCTGAGTCCTCCTCCACACCTTTCTATAGTCTTGCTGAGTCCTCCTCCACACCTTTCTATAGTCTTGCTGAGTCCTCCTCCACACCTTTCTATAGTCTTGCTGAGTCCTCCTCCACACCTTTCTATAGTCTTGCTGAGTCCTCCTCCACACCTTTCTATAGTCTTGCTGAGTCCTCCTCCACACCTTTCTATAGTCTTGCTGAGTCCTCCTCCACACCTTTCTATAGTCTTGCTGAGTCCTCCTCCACACCTTTCTATAGTCTTGCTGAGTCCTCCTCCACACCTTTCTATAGTCTTGCTGAGTCCTCCTCCACACCTTTCTATAGTCTTGCTGAGTCCTCCTCCACACCTTTCTATAGTCTTGCTGAGTCCTCCTCCACACCTTTCTATAGGCTTGCTGAGTCCTCCTCCACACCTTTCTATAGTCTTGCTGAGTCCTCCTCCACACCTTTCTATAGTCTTGCTGAGTCCTCCTCCACTCCTGTCTATAGGCTTGCTGAGTACTCCTCCTCCAGCACCTGTCTATAGTACTTGGTTGAGGTCCTCCTTCCACACCACTAGTCTATAGTCGTGGCTGAGGTCCTCCTCCACCACCTATCTATACGTCTTGCTGAGATCCTAACCTCTCCACAAACCCTGTCTATAGGCTTGGCTGAGTCTCCTCTCACAAACCATGTCGATAGGCATTGCTGAGAGGTAAAAATACCTCCTCCACACCTGTGCTATACGTCGTGTTGAGAAGATCTCCTTCCAACACATGTACTATTAGCTTGCTGCAGTCCTCTCCACACCTGTCTACTAGATCTTGTTGACAGTATCCTACCTCACACCTGTCTATAGGCGTGCTGAGAATCCTCCTCCACACCTTCTATAGCTTCGCTGAGTCCGAATCCTCCACACCTGCTCAATAATTCTTGTTGAGATCCTCCTCCAACACCTGTGGCTATAGTCTTGTCTGCTAGGATCCTCATCCCACCTATCTATAGTCTTGCTTCAGAATCCTCCATCCACAAACACTTCTATACAGATCCTGGCTGAGATCCTTCCTCCACAACCATGTCTATAAGGCTTGATGAGATCCCGACTCCACACCTGTCCTATAGGCTTGCATGAGGTCCATCCTCCAAACACTGTCTATAGTCTTGCTAGCGTCCTCCTCCACAACCTGCTCTATATGCTTGCTGAGGTCTAGCCTCACACCTGTCTATAGTCTCAGCTGAGAATCCTACTCCACACCTGGCCTATAGTCTCGCTGCGATCCCTCAGCTACACCCTGTCTAATAGTCTGTGTGAGGATTCCTCCAACATCCTGTACTTATAGTCTTGTTGATCCTCATCACACCTGTCATAGTCTTGGTTGAGTATCTCCACACCTGTCTATAGTCTTGTTGAATCCTCCTCCACACCTGTCTATAGTCTTGCTGAGTCCTCCTTCACACCTGTCTATAGTCTTGTTGAGAATTCTACCAACAACCTGTCACCATGTCACCTCCTGTTGATAATACCTCCACAAACCTGTCTAATAGTCTACGCTGTGCGTACCTCCTACCACACCTGTCAAGTCTTCCTACAAGACCTCTCACCTTACTCTTTCACATTATATCTTATCATTAATACTCCCAACATTACTCCCTGGGGGGGAGCGTGGGAGGGATTATCGTGAGAACAGTAATTAGTGCCCTAAGACTTGGATTAACCTGGGGGGTGAAATTTGCCACAAGAGACGTTCAGGAAGTGGACAAGTTTGAACCAAGTTGGAGTAAATGTTGGTTGGGGGCGGGGAGGGGTACTGCCACGAGGTGCAGCTGGGAGTGGAAGGGGTATGGCACCCGTGGTGAGGGTAATTGGCCCTCACAGGTGTGCCATGATGCCCGCACTAGTGGGCACTCAAGGCAGTATTTTAGAGGGTTGTATGATAGTATAATTGGGGAGTATAAAGTCGCTTCCATCGTCGAGCTTATGTTTCTGTTACTCACCCCCTTCTCTCCTCGCTACGTCTCCCCCCTCTCTCATCTCCGCTTCCCCCTACTCCTCATCTCTTCTCCACCTCTCTCTCCCTACCTTCCTTCCATCTACACCCATCCTGTTCACTATACATGTGAACAGGTGCCTTCACTGGTAAACTTATGGGATCATTATGAGGATATCGTCAAGAACACGGGAGTGGATAAAGTTATTACGAAGCTCCAGGCACCTCAAATCATGCCAACGTGGTCCTGAATGGTCTGATAAAACTGGGCATATCGCTGCTGTAGTCACGCGGGAGATCATGCCAGCAGTTCCTGCTTCACTAGAGTTATGCACCTGGAGTGCGTCAGGATTGGGAGCATCACGTCCATACTGATCAGCACCATGCCACAGGTAACGGTAGCCCACCTGCCGCAGGTAAAGGTAGCCACCTGCCGCAGTAACGGTAGCCACCATGACCGCAGGTAAAGGTAACCACCTGCCACAGGTACTGGTAACCACCTGCCGCCAGGGACGGTAGCCACCGGACTCGCAGGTAAACGGTAGCCACCTGCCACATTTAACGGTAGCCACCTGCCAACAGGTAACGGTAGCTACGTGTCACAGGTAACGGTAGCTACTGGCCACAGGTAACGGTAGCATCCTGTAACGCAGGTAACGGTAGCCACCTGTCACAGGTAACTGGTAGCCCACCTTGATTCACAGGTACCAAGGTAGCCGCCTGCCAAGGGTAACGGTAGCCGCCTGTCGCAGGTAACAGTATCCACCTGTCACAGGTAACGGTAGCCCACCTGACACAACACACGTAACGGTGGCCACCTGCCACCGGTAACGAGTGTCCACCTTGACCACAGGTAACGGTGGCCAGCTGCCACAGGTAACGGGGGCCACCTGCCACACAGGGAACGGTAGGCCACTGCCACAGGTAACGGTAAGCCAACCTGCCACAGGTAACGGAAGCCCCCTGCCACAGGTAACTGTGGCCAAACATGCCCAGGTAACGGTAGCCACCTGCGCACCATGTAACTAGTAGCCAACCTGCCAAAGATTAACTGTAGCCACCTGCCAACAGAGGTAACTGTAGCCCACCTTGCCCCCCACAGGTAACTGTAAGCCAGCCTGCCACAGGTAAACTGTGGCCACCTGCCGCGGTAACGGTGGCCGACCGCCACAGTACAGGTAGCAACTGCCACAGGTAACAGGTGGCACACACTGCCACAGGTAACTGTGGCCACCTCCCACAGGTAAAATAGATGGCCAACCATGCCACAGGTAATGTGGCCAACACTGCCAGCAGAATAACTGTGGCCAACCTTGCCACAGTAAACTGATGGCAAACCTGTCTCCCACAGTAACGATTATGCCACTAGCTGACCACAGGTAACGTTGGCCCCCTGCCACAGATAACTGTGGCCACCTGCCACAGGTAACGGTGGTCCACACTGCCAGCAGGTAAACGGGACAAGCGATTGGTTACCCGTTGACATGGACACTCTTATTGGTCAGTTGCGAGGCAGCTTCCTATCATATTCCACCCAAATTTATGATGGTTCCGGAAAGATTATACGAATATCCGCTACTAACGATACAAACGGACCACCACAAGCCCACCGCGCGGACGAAGGGACAAGGCGGGACCAAAGAGCCAGAGCTCAACCCCGCAAGCACAACATAGGTGAGTACTAGTTAGTATACACACACACACACACCACACACACACAGACACCAAACACACCACATATAAACTAGATATGACCAGAGCATACAGTAGGCTCGGGAAATGCATGTACACAAGTACGATTGGCGGTTGAGTTGGCGGGCCGAAAGAGCAGACATCAACCCCCGCAAACACAAATAGGTGAGTACCACCATACACACACCTCATACATAGGTATACTTCATGCATCCTGCCACAATGGCTTATATCCGTGATTTGTATGCACATGTATAACGTGCTTATACACACTTAGATGATCTACTCCTACGGATGACAACTTGGGTAATCAGTAATATACACCTTTGATCACCTGTTCCAATATGTACAGCCATTAGCACATCATTACAGAGGTACATAGATATGTATGACCAACCAGTACAAGGCTGAAGTACTGCGGGATTGGCAGCAGAGAGGCGTGTACATGTGTAACAGCATCCTCGTCTCTACTCACACACATCTGACTCAGCTCTCAATTCTCAACGCTCATCTCTCACTCGACTCTCTCTCTCTCTCTATACAACTTCATCGCTCGCATCGCTCAGCCTCTCAATACTCTCTCTCATCTTCCCTCACTACTCTCTCACTCTCTCTCTCGTCGTCACTCTCTCTCAATCTCTCTCATCTCTTCATCTCATCTCTCCTCGCAAACATCATCTCTCTCTATCTCTCTCGTCTCTCTGACACCCCGGGTACATTAGACAATTTATACACAATATACTAACAACATACAAGAACAAAAAATTGCATTATACATATCAGTATAGTATTTTAATAGATCACAAACTGATTCAACAACTGAGGTTCACAACACAGTCACTATCTAAAAAGCACTATTACAATCTATGGTGAGTTCACACAGTTACTCAGTCTTGGCTCCACACCCACCCAACATGGCGCCGGCAGCGTTACAGATCATGTTGGGGGGGGGCTACCACACCCACCCAACTGGGGCAGGTCTTACAGTTCATGTGCTCCACAACCACACCCACCCAACGACGCGGCAGCTTTACAGTCATGTGCTCCACACCACCACAACCGGACAGGGCCTGGCAGCTTTGATCAGTCATAGTGCTCCAACACCCACCCAACTGGGCGGCAGGCAGCTTTACAGTCACGTACTCCACACACACACCCATACTGGGACCGGCAGCTTATACAGTCATGTGCTCCACAATCACCCAACTGGGCGGCAGCAAACAGTCATGTGCTCCACACTTACCCAACTGGTCGGCAGCTTAACAGTCATGGTACATAGCATTACCTACACGTAAAGCACAACTTTGGATACTTCGCTAGAGATTCCGGGGGCAGTACATCATTGGGAAATGAAGCTACTTAGCACATTTCTTGGAACACTAGTGAGGGCCGCTAATCTCTGAATTCCGGTCGATTTTCACATTCATTATATAATGACGCCAAAGTATGTGGAATAGTTCTACTGACAGAGTTTACATTTAGATCAGCTCTACATCAGCAGATGTTACAAACTGCAGAGATACCTTGTAAGCCGAGCCTAAGCCTAGCAGTGGTACATCTAGAAAGTCTACTAACCTTATTGGATGACCCATAAGACGTGCAGTACTTCCTAGCATAATAGAATGATGAGAGATGGAGCAACTGGTGTGAAATTCACTTTGCCTCAACTCTACCCGAGATTTTGTATGACATGTATACCAGGGATATTACTGCCCGCATTGCTGGCTCAAAGGCAGTCCAAGGATGGTAATAATCAATTCCATCTATTACGAGACAAAAGTTGTTGGCCAACTTCATTAGTTTCTATCAATTGCCTATCGGAGACACATATGGAGAAAGGTGAAATACACAGGTGAGACAAAACTCTGACAATCCAGCAATATGAATTATTTCACTATATCTGGTGTCTAGCTTCAGACACAAGCCCGTCACAGTTATGCCTTAGGTACGGAACTCAGAGGGCAGATCAAGGATGAATCAAGGAAGAAAATATTAATTTCCTGTCTTCCATCTCTCATCTCACACTCCCTCTTTCTTATTCCCGTTTGTTGTCTTCCTAACTACACTAACTACTTTTTTTTTTTTTTTTTTTTTTCCCCACACCACACACACACACACCCCAGGAAGCAGCCCGTGACAGCTGACTAACTCCCAGGTACCTATTTACTGCTAGGTAACAGGGGCATTCAGGGTGAAAGAAACTTTGCCCATTTGTTTCTGCCGGGTGCGGGAATCGAACCCGCGCCACAGAATTACAAGTCCTGCGCGCAATCCACCAGGCTACCACGGCCCCAGGTGTGGAAGACTCAGCAAGCCTATAGACAGGTGTGGAGGAGGACTCAACAAGACTATAGACAGGTGTGGACATCAGAGTAACCCTGAGTTTAGAGTCCAATATAAATTTCTGGGCAACAGACAGGCGTGAAATAAAAAACAAATTGCTAAGAGTATGCAGAACTCGAACCCAGGTCATGAAAACACGCGTCCAACACGCTACCACAGTGACATGAAAGCTCGTCATTTGGACCACTACGTCATATAGGAAGACTCATATATATGACAATGTTCACAGTTGATTATTTCTCAAACCGGAGGGGACTACACTGTGTTACACATTGGACCCAAAACGGACTAGGAGCCCGCCTGACTGGACGACGGACTGTCTGACTCACACACACACAACACTGGATCCAACACACTATTACTGCTGGCAACTGCTTCAGTACAGACCTGGTCGATATCGAGGACGTCGCAGTAACAATAGATGACTTCAGGGGTCTGGATGTCACACATGTTGAAGTCAGCGTCGAGGAGCGGCGCCGTCTCGGGTTCCTCGGCGTTTTTGCGATTTTTCTTCTTTTTCTTCCCCTCCGTGGCCACCACCACCATGCAGAAGAGGACCTTCACGTGGAACAGCAGCTTCTCTGGCAGCATCTTGGCGCTCAACCTGATCACCAGGATAAGAAATTTATATGTTAGAAATGGTACTGTCTTCTCACAGACACAATAACATGGGGTATAAGCTCACACGTGTGGATATGTGAATTTTGTTTTGTAAGGAATTTACATCAAGTCTTTCGTATTCTCCTGTTTTGTGTAGGTGTTAGTGTGAGGTTTGGATGAGATTTACATTTCAACGTCTAATCTGATTAGACGTTGAGATGCACGAATTACATCTCAACGTCTAATCTGATTAGACGTTGAAGTGCAAGTCTCATCCTAATCACACACTCAGACCTCGATAAAGCACTCGGGAGTGCGCGAAAGACTTGGTGTAAATTCCTTACATAAATTTCACATATACACATTTGTGGATTTTTTATCCAAAAATATATATGTACTCTTTGTATAGTTGGGTTAAATATAACAAAACTTGGTATAAATTTTTTAGTTCAATTTGTTTATTAATAAACTCATTCACTAGGTAAGTTAGCAGATTACTCAAGATACATTGACGAGTTCTGGATCTGAACCCCCAAGTGATAATTAAACTGAGCAATATACATTTGTGCTGAGTTAGCTGATTGTACCTGAGTTACTTTCTACCTGGGTCTATAATGTACACACACACACACACACACACACACACACACACACACACACACACACACACACACACACACACACACACACAGGTAGCCTGGTGGATATCGTGCAGGATTCGTAATTCTGTGGCGCGGGTTCGATTCCCGCACCCGGCAGAAACAAATGGGCAAAGTTTCTTTCACCCTGAATGCCCCTGTTACCTAGCAGTAAATAGGTACCTGGGAGTTAGTCAGCTGTCACGGGCTGCTTCCTGGGGTGTGTGTGTGTGTGTGGTGTGCGAAAAAAAAAAATAAAATAAAAAAAAAAAAAGTAGTTAGTGTAGTTAGTAAACAGTTGATTGACAGTTGAGAGGCGGGCCGAAAGAGCAAAGCTCAACCCCCGTAAAATACAACTAAGTGAATACACACACCCACACACACACACACACACACACACACACACACAGCAACCAATATTGGCACCACAAGCTTGCGATGAACAACGCGCAAACTCCCTCCAACATGGTTCTAACCCTCCTCCCCCCCCATTCACACTAGCTAAAGAGTTTACTGCTTCAGAAGTTGACTCGAGTTTACAGCGGATCACACTATACTAATTACATGGCATATGTCGATGTAACGCTTCTACTTGTAGTGGACTGGCATTCCTTGGGTTAATTAAACTGTTGGTGAGAGCAGGTGATATATCTCGCCGAATTGGGTCGTTACAGCAATGTTGGTGACACCAATACCCTGGCTGTCACTCTACGCTACCATGATCTAACATAGGAAGCCATTCTACCATGATCTAACACAGGAAGCCATTCTAGCATGATCTAACACAGGAAGCCATTCTAGCATGATCTAACACAGGAAGCCATTCTAGCATGATCTAACACAGGAAGCCATTCTAGCATGATCTAACACAGGAAGCCATTCTAGCATGATCTAACACAGGAAGCCATTCTAGCATGATCTAACACAGGAAGCCATTCTAGCATGATCTAACACGGGAAGCTTGACTAACAGGATCTAACTACAGGAAGTTTTACTAGATATTCTAACTAGAGAAAGACTTATTGGTATAGTGTAAACACATGATGCCTCACTAGGATTGGCTAGCCACTGAAAGCTTACTAGTATAGACTAGCCACGGGACAGCTTACTAGTATAGACTAGCCACGGGACAGCTTACTAGTATAGACTAGCCACGGGACAGCTTACTAGTATAGACTAGCCACGGGACAGCTTACTAGGAACTAGCCACGGGACAGCTTACTAGTATAGACTAGCCACAGGACAGCTTACTAGAACAGGCTAGCCACGGGACAGCTTACTAGTATAGACTAGCCACGGGACAGCTTACTAGTATAGGCTAGCCACGGGACAGCTTACTAGAACAGGCTAGCCACGGGACAGCTTACTAGCATAGACTAGCCACGGGACAGCTTACTAGTATAGACTAGCCACGGGACAGCTTACTAGTATAGGCTAGCCACGGGACAGCTTACTAGAACAGGCTAGCCACGGGACAGCTTACTAGTATAGACTAGCCACGGGACAGCTTACTAGTATAGACTAGCCACGGGACAGCTTACTAGTATAGACTAGCCACGGGACAGCTTACTAGTATAGGCTAGCCACGGGACAGCTTACTAGTATAGACTAGCCACGGGACAGCTTACTAGTATAGACTAGCCACGGGACAGCTTACTAGTATAGACTAGCCACGGGACAGCTTACTAGTATAGGCTAGCCACGGGACAGCTTACTAGAACAGGCTAGCCACGGGACAGCTTACTAGTATAGACTAGCCACGGGACAGCTTACTAGTATAGACTAGCCACGGGACAGCTTACTAGTATAGACTAGCCACGGGACAGCTTACTAGTATAGGCTAGCCACGGGACAGCTTACTAGTATAGACTAGCCACAGGACAGCTTACTAGTATAGACTAGCCACGGGACAGCTTACTAGTATAGGCTAGCCACAGGACAGCTTACTAGTATAGGCTAGCCACAGGACAGCTTACTAGTATAGACTAGCCACGGGACAGCTTACTAGTACAGGCTAGCCACGGGACAGCTTACTAGAACAGGCTAGCCACGGGACAGCTTACTAGCATAGACTAGCCACGGGACAGCTTACTAACAGAATTTAGCCCCAGGAAGCTTTTCTATCAGGGTAAACTAAACTAACAGAGGCAACTAAGAGAAATTACAAGCTAAATAACGCTAAGTGATGGAGCAAGCTTAGGGAGCGTACCAGGTATCCAAAGGATACCTGATCAACCAGGCTGTGATTCATACGTCAGGCTGCGAGCAGCTGCGTCCAACAGCCTGGTTGACCAGTCCAGCAACCAGGAGCTTAGATAGGTAGCTAGCAGGGACCTCTACTTCAGACCCATTAGCATTGAGGTAACCACAAAAGACCTATATATATAGGCCTATACGAGGCAGAACCTATTTACATCCACCAAAACTCATTTGTATACATGTCTAGCCTACGCTTGAAACAATCCAAGGAGCATATAATAACGTGTTTAAATCTGCATTTTTTTTGCTAAAGATCCTAATAAGTGTTTCTTAGATTCAGTGGTTTATTATGCACCTCATACCCATCAAATGGACGATGGTGGGACGGGTTAGAGGAGACTAACACGTCCTCCTAATAGCAAGTCCAATTTTGGACGTATAGTTTACTTTAAGGCCAAAAAAAAACTGTTGTGCTAGAAAATGGGAGCGACTCGCGGAATTGACTTACACTCTCCCGTTTTCAGTTTTGGGTCCTCTGGCAGGTTAGGATAAGGGCACGTTAGTACGTCAGTTTCTTGACGTTGGGGACGCTGGCGAGGACGGGCTATGGAGAGAAGGGAACTATCAGGGAGAAGTGCCAAGCCATTACAACTATATACCACTTGGAAGGGGTCAGGATAAGGATTTGGGATGAGACGGTGGGAAAGGAATGGTGGCCCAACCACTTAAGACGCTCGGGAATTGAACGCCGACCTGCATGATCAAACACCGTAATCAGCTGTTTGCCGGGCCCTCCAACAAGCACGATATAACAATCTCACACGATGCTATCATTCATCCCTCCGACATGACCCCTCTCCGGGTCCAGGTTCGAGCCCCATAAACCTCGCTACTGTAATTGTTATCCTGCAATCACGACACGATAGACTATGGTATTATTGTCTGACTCTTCTCTCTGAACCCTACCCCAACCACCGGGGGCTTACCCCCCCTAGCCCCTAGCCCCTCATCAATCCCCCCCCCCTAGCCCTTAGCCCCCCCCCAGCCATCCCCCCCCCCTCTCCCAGAAGAGCGCTCACAACCGGTTTCAAGCCCTGAAAACGAAAGAACGATTGGGCACTGATCCTATAGCTCCTCACCCTTCTGTTCACCCCAGCGGGTAGAGGAGATGTGGTTGTAAATCGATGGTTCGATTGTGTTCTCTGGGGGGGAAATCTATTAGGGTAGTTCTTCAAGATGACCTGTAGGGAGGATAGCTCTTGAGCCAGGCAATACTACTAGGTGAATAGAGGCATCAGGCGAAAGAAAATATTGCCCAAACGATTCTCTCTATGAGTAAAGAAAGGGGAGAGGTGCAGGTGAATGAGACAACTGCAGAAATGTTGACCATAAGAGTTGTGAAAGCTGTCTTTGCTTGCCTCCTGTTGGGGGAATTGAACCCCGGACCATTGGGTTGGGACCTTATGGCGCAGACCACTTGGCTACGGGACCCCTAAATATATTAATCATCACACTAGAGCTGGATAAGTCCTCCTGGCTGGATAATTGATAATTACAATTATATTGACGTAGTTACAGTGTTCTAACAACAAATTAAAGAACAATTAAGGTTGTGGTTGGGTTGTTAGCTGGGCATATGTGGGAGGGCAGTGCCAACAGTGACCCCTGTGTGGGAGGGCAGTGCCAACAGTGACCCCTGTGTGGGAGGGCAGTGCCAACAGTGACCCCTGTGTGGGAGGGCAGTGCCAACAGTGACCCCTGTGTGGGAGGGCAGTGCCAACAGTGACCCCTGTGTGGGAGGGCAGTGCCAACAGTGACCCCTGTGTGGGAGGGCAGTGCCAACAGTGACCCCTGTGTGGGAGGGCAGTGCCAACAGTGACCCCTGTGTGGGAGGGCAGTGCCAACAGTGACCCCTGTGTGGGAGGGCAGTGCCAACAGTGACCCCTGTGTGGGAGGGCAGTGCCAACAGTGATCCCTGTGTGGGAGGGCAGTGCCAACAGTGACCCCTGTGTGGGAGGGCAGTGCCAACAGTGACCCCTGTGTGGGAGGGCAGTGCCAACAGTGATCCCTGTGTGGGAGGGCAGTGCCAACAGTGACCCCTGTGTGGGAGGGCAGTGCCAACAGTGACTCCTGTGGGAGGGCAGTGCCAACAGTGACCCCTGTGTGGGAGGACAGTGCCAATAGTGACCCCGGTGTGGAAAGGCAGTGCCAACAGTGACCCTGTGTGGGCGTCAGAGCCAACAGTGACCCCTGTGTGGGGGTCAATGCCAACAGTGACCCCTGTGTGGGAGGGCAGTGCCAACAGTGACCCCTGTGTGGGCGTCAGTGCCAACAGTGACCCCTGTGTGAGGGCAGTGCCAACAGTGACCCCTGTGTGAGGGCAGTGCCAACAGTGACCCCTGTGTGGGCGTCAGTGCCAACAGTGACCCCTGTGTGGGCGTCAGAGCCAACAGTGACCCCTGTGTGGGCGTCAGAGCCAACAGTGACCCCTGTGTGGGCGTCAGTGCCAACAGTGACCCCTGTGTGGGCGTCAGAGCCAACAGTGACCCCTGTGTGGGCGTCAGTGCCAACAGTGACCCCTGTGTGGGCGTCAGTGCCAACAGTGACCCCTGTGTGGGCGTCAGTGCCAACAGTGACCCCTGTGTGGGCGTCAGTGCCAACAGTGACCCCTGTGTGGGCGTCAGTGCCAACAGTGACCCCTGTGTGGGCGTCAGTGCCAACAGTGACCCCTGTGTGGGCGTCAGAGCCAACAGTGACCCCTGTGTGGCGTCAGAGCCAACAGTGACCCCTGTGTGGGCGTCAGTGCCAACAGTGACCCCTGTGTGGGCGTCAGAGCCAACAGTGACCCCTGTGTGGGCGTCAGTGCCAACAGTGACCCCTGTGTGGGCGTCAGTGCCAACAGTGACCCCTGTGTGGGCGTCAGTGCCAACAGTGACCCCTGTGTGGGCGTCAGTGCCAACAGTGACCCCTGTGGGAGGGCAGTGCCAACAGTGACATCACAATATCAACAGAAAAATCTGATAGAAAAGAGTTAGTTTTCCCTTCGTGTCTCTTTCACTTACGGTAATATCTCCATATTCTCTCTCTCTCTCTCTCTCTCTCTCTCTCCTCTCTCTCTCTCTCTCTCTCTCTCTCTCTCTCTCTCTCCTCCCTCCCCTTTGCTCATCATCTTTCTCCCTCTCTCTCCTACCTCCCCCTCCTTCAGTAATTACATCAGAGGCAGCCCCAACAGGCAGCTAACATGCACTTGATTTATTGCTTGTGGTCAATTTTGCTGTTGATGCGTCAACGTGGATAATGGCTGGAAAATTACGCAGGATAAAGCCTGCAGATCCAACATCCACCCAGCGTGGATCACGTGGCGTGGTGGATAAGCTGAGTTTAACCCGTTGAATGAGTGTGGGTTTATTGTCTTTGTACCACTGTGGATAAGGATTGGTTTTATCCATCATGGATAATGGCTGTTGTTTCATTGTTAAAAGGTTGTATTCGATTCTTTGGATACTGTTCTTGGTATAACCTTGTGTGGTGTTTTAGAGTATAACTGGTATAATGTTATATATAATGGCAACAGTAGCCTTTAGTAGAACAGTATCACTGTGAATGGTCACTGTATCACTGTGGTCACTATCACTGTGAATGGTCACTATCACTGTGAATGGTCACTGTATCACTGTGGTCACTATCACTGTGAATGTCACTGTATCACTGTGGTCACTATCACTGTGAATGGTCACTGTATCACTGTGAAGGAGCACTGTATCACTGTGAAGGAGCACTGTATCACTGTGAAGGAGCACTGTATCACTGTGAAGGAGCACTGTATCACTGTGAAGGAGCACTGTATCACTGTGAAGGAGCACTGAACAACTGTGAATAATATCTATCACTGCATATCGACAAGGCTGATATACTTTGTATAATTACTGTCCTTTTTATGTATAATTACTGTATCCTCATATATAATTACTGTATCCTCATGTATAATTACTGTATCCTCATGTATAATTATTGCAATTATGTCTATAATCCCTACAACACAATATATACACACACAATCCTCCTGTAACTTCAGATAATCACACAAGATAATTTTTCACTGCTGACCAAATTTACAAATAAACCTTTGTCTAATAAGAATAAGTTAGTATAAGCAAATCCTGCCAACTCCCATTATCCAGAGTTGGATTAAAACAGGATCAAAACCCCTTTTGAAACACTATTCACTCGCTACACTGTTCGCTTTCATCAGATTTCTGTATCGCTAAATGACTAGTTACAGCTCTCTGTAATTCCATAAAAATGGACGCTTGCAGATAAGGTTAATTGCCATTCTTTTAATCGTCTCTTATAAATTGGTAATAATCATTTTACCTGATATAAAGCTGTGGATTTCCGGGATAGGAAGGATAATTGTGATAAAGGTGGAGTGGATAGGATAGTTCAGACAAAGGCGGAGGGGGACAGGGAGCCAGTCGGCCGAGCGGACAGCACGCTGGACTTGTGATCCTGTGGTCCTGGGTTCGATCCCAGACGCCGGCGAGAAACAATGGGCAGAGTTTCTTTCAGCCTATGCCCCTGTTACCTAGCAGTAAATAGGTACCTGGGTGTTAGTCAGCTGTCACGGGCTGCTTCCTGGGGGTGGGGCCTGGTCGAGGACCGGGCCGCGGGGACACTAAAAAAAAGCCCCGAAATCATCTCAAGATAACCTGGGATTAGCGAACTGTGATGAGAGGCTGAGTGCATCACATTTAACCATTCAACTGGGAATTGTCGTTTCAAATGAGGGCGTGAACAGCACACCAGGAGGAGGGGGGGGGTGGGGCCGGGAATTATGAACCCTTTATACGTTAGCCATTTACGAAACCTGTTCATCTTTCCTTAACCATCGTGGCTTTGATTACATTGTAAACAAAGCGAGGATACGTCACAGGGATATCAACAAGGTTATTATTTTCATTAACAATCTCTGACGTTTTCTAAACATTGCACTCGATAGGTTAGGTGGGTTTTTGGGGTTGTGAGTGGCTGGTTAGGCTAGGAGATTGGTTAGGCTAGGAGATTGGTTAGGCTAGGAGATTGGTTAGGCTCTCTGGAGATTGGATTTTTTAAAGAGTAGCAAATCGAGAGAACGGACTTCAGATCAGTTTGGCGCATTCATTCGCGCATTCACAAAGCACTTACGTGAGCACTTACGTGCCCACAGGCTAAGAGGTCATCCATAAGTATGATAATCTTGTGGACATCTAGTGGCGCCTCGGAGCTCGTACAGACATTTTAGTCAATACAGACTAAACCACCATCAACGATGGAAGTGGTACAAATATCGTAAGTGGGCACGTAAGCAAGCTCGTAAGTGCTTTGCGAATCGTAAAGTATAAAGTACTAAGTATTTTATATGTCTCTATCATGTCTTCCCTATTTCCTTTTTTTTTTTTTTAGCGTCGTCAGGTTTTGTTCCTTCAGACTCTCTTCTTTATATCCTATTCATCTCGATTCTGGGACGAACTTCGCAGCAAATTTCTGAAGATTTTCAAGTTTCCTTACGTGTTTCTTTAGGTCGGGGCCCCGCGATGGGGCTGCATACTTTCAAACTGGTCTCGCGTATGTCCTGTACAGTGTTCTGCCTGAAGGATGCTCTGACATTTGCTAGTGTAGAGTACTGGGTGGATGCCAATAGGAGCTGCCTCGTATGGGCCAATAGGCCTTCTGCAGTTACAGGTCATTTACACACATGAGAAACAGTATGGACACACAGAAATCACAATAGCCTGATGCATCAAATGAACAAATCCACAGGGCCGTGACGAGGATTCGAACCTGCCTCGTCGGGAGCATCCCGGACGCTACCTTAATCGACTAGCTACGACATGGTCATCTACGACTACGACCATGTCGTAGCTCAGTCGTTTAAGGCAGCGTTTGGGATGCTCTCAGACGCAGGTTCGAATCCTTCTCACGGCCCTTGTGGATTTGTTCATTAAACAGTACGGATCTCAGCAGCGATCCCTGAGGTACTCTGCTGGACCCTACGCTGTTACTGTCTGATTTCTGTCTGTTAGGCATTTCCTTACCCATGTAGTGCTTCTTACTTCCTGTAGCCTGCCTCTCAAGTTTTGTGTTGTAATACCTCTTGTGAGGTACTGTGTCAAAGGCTTTTTGGCAGTCCAGAAATATACAATCTGCCCAACCTTCTTTTGGTTGTTCGTTATTGATCATAAAACTCCAGTAGGTTTGTTAGGCGTGATGTCCCTTCCCTAAAGACATGTTGATGTTTGTTAACATACTTAATTAGTTAAAGTGCAAAGTCTTATCCTAATAGACAC